>JANHGL010012786.1:0-13026 GCA_024611195.1 Ceyx melanurus | reverse complement strand
TCTAGTACATCAGCCCCTAGCCTGTACTGATACATGGAGTTGTTGTGCCCCAGATGCAGCACCTTACACTTGCTCATTTGAACCTTCAGGTTGACCACTGTTGTAACTCCAACCCATCAAGAATAATCCTGCATGTGGCCACTGGGTTGGCTCTGCATTTAAGTGATTAAGTGTTCTCAATAAAACTTACCTCAACTAAAAATACTAACATAAGCAAATTTCTGTAAATTACAGCAGACTGAAGATAGAAATTTCCTGTGATATTTGTTCTAGTAAGAAGCAAAACCAAGATCTAGCTTTAAATTTAGTTTCTACAATCCTCATACTGGTAAATCAACCCGAGGGCAAGGCTTATAGGACAATACACTAACAAACTAAGCCAGAAAAATAGTCATCTAGGCAAATGAAAACTTCATCAAAATTCAGAGCAGACTCAACTTCATTCTCTATATGAGAATACCTACTCATTCATTAACATACCTACCAGGATAGCACAAATTACAGACACAAAGCTAGATTTTTGGATTATCTTTCCTTTTAACCAGTTTGCCCTTAGTGTCAAAAAAATTATCTATCCTGTTAGCAATCTAAAATATTCCACCTGTCTTATTTACACTTAGAAAATAATTAAACAAATAATGAATGGTTAGAAACTGTAATCAGGTAATCCAAACAATGTCATTCAGGCATCTCTTAACTAAATGTTAACAGAAAGACAAAAAGCAGGTATTTTGAAATCCAATAATAAACAATTGCAAATACATACTAAAATCCAAGATTAAACCCATTCCTGCATCTTGATCAGTGGCTAGAGGAATGTTCTATTTACAACACCAATATTGCTTCTAGGGGAGGCAAGTTTGCTTGAACACAGAATTTATAATCTAAAACATCTTCATGAACTAGAAACATCATCTGTCAGGTCTAAGAGACCCTAAATTTAATCTTTGTTTGAATGTTTATTAACATCCTTGATGGGAATTCATTGAATGTAATACAATCATGCCAACTTCCAATAGCTGCAGACATGCATTACACTTTTTGTTGTATTACCCTGTTGTCAGCATCAGTCTCTACATTCTGCAATCATATAAACAGAATAAAGGATGGGAGATAAAAAAGAATTGCAGATAAGGTGTCCTGGCAGTATATGGGTCTCCTTCTCTAGTCAGCAGTATGCAAAACTCTACTTGGAGAAAACAAAAACATCCTGACACTTGCTTTAAAGTTGTGCATGTTTCTTGATATGCCCTTCCTCCTGTAAATGAAAATAAAATTACATGCACTTATTGAAAATAAGCTCTTTCTTCAAGGCAAGCCAATATCTTCACAACTTCCTCACAAATCTATGAAAGACACTTCTCTAAATTCCTCGTGCGGGTGTTGCTTCCTTTCAACAGCAGCAGCAGGAGTGTCTGGATGACATTTTAGCTTTTTCGTCTCAACAGTACTCTCCACCATTCTTTCTCCTCTTTCAAATCAAATCCCTGCTCCTACGCCCATAAGAATTTAAACTTTTTCCAAACCTGGAAGTGTGTCCTCCAAAGAAGGACTTTAAAAGCTTGCTATTTACTGAGTGAATGATACATACATAGAGAAATATTGACCAACAGGAATCAACTAGGCCAAGTACTTTAACTTCATCTTTGTGAGGATGGGAGCTGGAATCACTAGTAAAACAAAACAAAACTAAACAAAAGCAGCAACAAAAACAACCCAACCAAAGAAACAAACACACACACAAAAAAACCCCAAACCCCAAAAAACTACAAACCTCCAAAAAATAAACAACAAAAAACTCACAAAGAAAGATGTCTTACCATATGTGTTTTTTCCTGCTCAACAAGTTCTTTTAAGCAACTATCTCAGGAACTTTCTAATCACTAGATAGAGCAAATTGATAAATACTTATTTTCTTCAAATCTGTACTACAACTGCAAGTTACGATGGTTCTATGATTCAGTTATTCTCCAATTGTACATGTACATTTTCCTATTTTCTAATAAATCCATTATAACAAGACAACATAGATTCAGACATTTTAGAACAAAAGTTTCCTTCCAGTTATGACATGCCTATTTTTCTCTTATGGTTTCTCTTTTAACCTGCAAACATACTTTTCATAAGTCTCTTCACAATCCTTGCACTTGTTCATGACACTGCTCTAGAAATGCTTTTGCTATTTATGCTGTGTTGTGTGTCCCATTTTTTAACCAGTAATCGTTAAGAATGAACCGCAGCAGTAGGCCAAAACTACTTAAATGCAGTAGAGTACATGTATGCCAAGATATTTATATCCAGTAAAAGGAGCTTAAATTTAGTATTTCCTAGTATAAAAATGTAAGCAAGGTAGTTGTTTTACTTCTACGCAAATCCAAATAAACAATAGGAATTTCAGATATAGGGAGTTTATTTTAGAATTCTGAACTGCTGTTTTTTTCTTGTTAGAATTTTTATCCATTTTCTCCACTTTCCCCATAGCATCATAGCACATATATGCACAATCATGCCCAGTGTCATGTGTTCATGGCACACTATAAAGAAGCTCTTCCTCACCAAAAAGTCCTTCTGCTTTCAACACACTTGACATACTTCCCTTTATCTCAGTTTCCTCATTTAGAAGTTAAACAAGACCATTTCACTTTCTCTTGCAATTCGAAAAAATAATTATCATTTATAAAGTTTTTTCACTTTGCAACAGGAATTTCAGGAATTGTTACTGACAAAAGAAGATAAAACTAACAACTGTGTCAATGAATTATAATTTCATACCCATTTTAGATGTTAAATACTAATAGTCAGATAAATAAACCAAAAAATCCTATCTGGCAAGCAAAATTATTTTCAGTTCCAGTTTTATAAAGCTATACTATAATCATGTAGGTCTGACTGGTTTGGATTTTCTTTGTATATCTTCTACTCAGGTTAAAAAAAAACCCTGTATGGTCTGTGAGAGAATCTGGTTTCTTACAAAGTTGAGAACTCGTTATGACCTTCATGAAAGAGGTATAAATGATAATTAATAAACTGCCTATCTTATACAAGATGTAGAAACTAATCCAGAATATCATGACTCCTCATGCAATTCAGAATGCCAGTAGACATAAAACAGATTAAAGTCTGTTCCCCACCTACTCCTGTTCTACACAGCATTGCTTTATTATTTGCTGGACTCCTGTACAGGCAATGATGTCTAATTTGTCATACAATTGGTATGTGCGCATGAACTTTGCAATCCATGGTTAAGACTGTTTTATTTGTGGCACTAATTATGAGATATACATCTAGGAGAGCATTAACCATATTAGGTAACTGATTTACAAACAAAATAAAATGTAAAATAGGTTTAAGAAAACAGGTCTTGTAAAGTTCATCTCAGCAGATGGCTGCTGTGGGGAACTAGCAGATCTATAGATTTTTACAAAAATAGTTTTGCAAGGTCTTAGTTCTGAAAAGCTCATAATCAATCTCTTTCACTGTCCAGTCTTGTGAAGATACAGGCAGGCTTGGCTTTAAATGGTTGAGGTCCACTCATATTGTCTGCCAGATCAATAAAACTACAGTGAAGTAGAAACCAACCTATTGCAAAAACAAACATTAAAGTCAGGAAAACAAATTTTTTCCATCAGAGATATGATAATATGAGGGAAAGTATAAGAGTGGAGACCAAAGCAACTATGCTACAGTACATAAAGGTATGCTTGGCTAGACCAAGAAAAAAACAGGGACTCCACAGGAATGGCTGTTCTGGTAAAAGAAGTACAAATAAAATGAATGCTCTGAGAATCCAGTAAAATTATTTCTGCAGAGCTAAGCTGGCACTCCACAGCTAATTAAACATGGCCAATTAATTAGTAATATAGTTCACTAATGATTTACTTACAATGTAAGTGCTAGTCTATTATTCATGCAAAATTCAATACATTACAAACCATGTCTGGTAAAGTCTGGTGATATTGGGGAGAGAAAAGGCTCACGTACAATAACACAGAGACAAACCACTACTGGTTCATAGATGGAACTGAAACTCCAAACAACATTGTTTTCAATGCTTCTGATGGTGAAGATGTGGTTCATGAAGAATTGCTTTTAAAATAACTGTTATTTGCTTTGTATGTCTGAGGAAAACCTAGAAAATGAAGGTTACTGGTTCAGACTTAACTACTACAACTGCAATCATATTAAACACCAATAAGAACTATGCAAGAAATAGGGAAATATCTGTTGATAACATTATTGTTACATGACAGGCAACACACTCTCAAGCAAATATACAAATGCCAACTTCAAATATATAACAAAGATTTAGTACAGTACTTGTTAAGTCAGTCAAATAAGTCTTGAGTAGTGAAAAAAAGAGTTCAGGGATAGGTTCTTAATCTTCAACTATATTTTACAGACTGCACATTGAATGAAAGTATGAATTTAACTTGTTTTCTAAATCCAAGATTTTCCTCCTTTGGATAGCTACTTGCAATATTAATATATGTGAATATTTTTTTTCTATAATAAAGGTCAAATTACATGAACTTTGAGCAGTTCCAGATACTCTACACATATTTAGGGGGTTACTAAAAGATTAAAATTGTTGCATTTAGCTTCATGTATAATTTGAAGCTGAACTACTTTATTTGCTAGTTAAATAGCATTTTGCCCCTCTCCAGAGACTAAATTCACCACAGAGCAGAGATTTTGTACCACTTCATAAATATCTTGTTAACAGCTAAACTATGACCTAGGTAAGACACTTCATCACAAAACAGAACATTAAATCAGCTAAACTCAGGGTTTTTTAAAGCAGCAAAACAAACGAGATTTTTCAGAAGGGAGGGGAACCCTGATGGTGGGGAGAATGATGACTAACAATATAAATTAAAGTATTGGCTTTTTTCTCTCGAGGCTGAGGAAGGATCCTTTCCAAATTATGGTTTTAAATTAAAGACATTTGGAGGTCTCAAGTCTTGGTCCCTTTTGGACATTCATCCAAATCCCTAAATCATCACATATTTCAGAAAAACTTGGCAGTGTCTGCACAGAAAAGCCCAGGACTGACCTAACTGGCTCAGAATAAAAAGAAAGGGGGGAAATAAAAGGAAAAGAAAACCCCAAACTTTGAACCAAACACTGTAGGAAAAAAAAAAAAAATTAAAATTGAAAACACAACAATAACCAAAAAAAGCACAGAGAAAACAAACACCAAAGGATAAATTAAAAAAATACGTACATGTATACATAAATAAAAACCCCACAAAGGGGATGCATACATCAGGAACACACAGAGATAAGTAATAATTTTCAGTATTTCACAACTAAGTTTTTTACCTGAAGAAGAAAAAGAAGTAGATTTTCCTAAATAAGTAGAGTCCACTATTGTTTCTACATTATTATGGCTTTCAAAGAAAGACCTGTAGAAGGTAAAACTAGCAATAACTTCATGTCTCTAAAGACTTTGAGAGTTTCAAATTGGGCAAGGTATTTGAAATATCCAACCATCTCAACAGACAAAATATTCTTTCTTTTTTATTAAGTAAAACCCACAGTGAAAAACATTATACTTGTATTATATGTCCTGAAGACAAAAAAAGTCATCACAGTATATGGCAGGACTTTCCGAAGCACAGCGTAGTGCCCATTCAGTACCCATAGTGCCCATCATGTTGGCATGGTAGCAGTAGAAGTTTCCCTCACAGTCTGTGCACATTACACTCTGCTCTACTTGCTATACCATATTCTTGCAACCCTAACCCCATTTCCACACCCCACAGACATTTATCTTCTGCATCAACTGGATTACAGTTAAGCTCCTCTGCTCAGATACGCCCATCCATCCCAGCCCATTCCTACCTCGTTGGAGCTGTGGTCCCCATTTCATCCTTGTCTGGTTTTACTCTTCCATCCCATACAAAAGTAGTACAGATTCTGATACCAGAACTTTCTTAGGCAACATCAGTTATAAAGGAGCACATTAATGACTCAGTCACAGAAAACCATCTGTTTAGATGTATTTGTTCTATGTACTGTTTAGACTTCTCTTTTCTGGACAGCTAGAACTGTGGAACACTTTAAAGTTCTTCCTACTATTGGTAGCCACTCATAGTATATTAATAAATTCCTAAAATCTAAATTGCTAGGTAATGGGCAAAGAATTAGGCAGAAAGGGGAAAAAAAAAAAGAAAAAAAAAAGAACAAAATATGCTATAGGAAAAAAAACACAACATAGGAACAGGAAAGTAAAATGAAGCATTAGAATGGGATGATGGGACTCACAGGAGCTAAGGACAACCTTGTGAGACAATGACAAGTGCACATATTTACTCTTACATTATTTATCTAATTCTAAAGCCATAACTTATTTCAGATTCATATTAATATTTAAAAATGAAATTATACCATATGCTCCCAAATGCACAGTAGTTTTAGTTAATTGCCTTGGTCTTTCTATATGCTGCTACTACAGTCTAATCCCATGCAATGTGAGATTTTAAAGAGACAAAGAATCGTGATTTTATTAACTACAAGACTAAAAGGTTCAATTTTAATCCTTTAAACTGACATAGACATGATTTTAACAGAGAAACTGTCACTTGCAAAAAATTTTTTATTAACTTTGTCTCAACTCAGAAAAAAAACAAACACAAAAAACCAACCAACCAAAAAAAAACCAAAAAAAAAACAAAAACAAAAGCAAAACAAACAAACAAAAACAACATACAAACTAAAACCTGAATCTTTGAAAATAGTCAGGTCTGAAGTCTGCCTTTCAAACTGATGAATCTCGTACCTGGTACAGCATGACAACTTACCTTACCAGAGTTACAGAAAGTTATTTAAGAAAAAAACACGGAAGCATAGACATACACAAGACTTTTTGCTGAGGGAAGTTTAGCTCCCAAGGACCATAATATGGCATAATAGGCAACTCCTTCCCTGCATAGAATAATAGCATCAAGCTGAGGCACCAGTGGGAAATGAGGGTGATAGTCTGGGGGAACTGTCTCACATGACATTCTCATAGGTGATATATTAATAAAAATATACAGAGGTGAATGTCAACTTATTGGAAATCACTGAGCATTAACTCTCATGGTTTAACTTATATGATGGAGTGCTATGGACCTCCCTTATTTAACTCCACAGGCTACACCAAGGTATTAGGTGTTGACAATATTCTGATCTTGGAAAATAAAATCGGTATGGAGTGGATGTGAATAAAGATGCACAACTAAGTGAAGAGAGGCAGAAGGTTTTGTATTTATACCATTTAAATGGTACCAACCAGGCACTTGGCAATAATCTTACATGAAAGGTCTGGAGTAGATCATAACTTAAGCAATGCCATTCTGCCACAGCCAGACATCGTTCTGGGAAATAAAAACAACGTCATCTGGTAAATATAGGAAATAATCCTCTTCCTTTAGACAGTTCTTGTGGAGCCTGAGCTGGAACAAACCAGTTTTGTTAGCACACTTCAAGAAAGATATTTTGGAGCAAGTCCAGTGGGGAGGAACAAGCATGACCATGAGATTCAGAAAACATGATGCAAGAAGAAAGGCTGAGAAGCAGGAGCGTGAAGGAATGCCCTTAAATTACAGTTGAGCATAAGTAAGCACTAAGCCTATGTCTTTCCCTGTGGAAGTCCCTGAACCTCTGCCCCTGTCACCTCCTTATAACTATTTCATTCAAAAGGAGCTGTGCTGAGGCATTTGTTTGTGGTTTTTAGTAGTAAAAGTCATGGAAGTACAAAAAGGGAGAAAAAATAGGACTCCAAATGACCAGTCTGAAATTCTGTTAGCTTTCATAACCTGCACAAAAAAGTTTTGTACAGAACTTGCTGTTGTGTTTGTAAGAGCATCACCTCTCTTCACATAGGATACATATCTTGTCATAATAAAGAAATAAGACTCTGCAGTACATCCATGCGTTAGTTTTATATGTTTATAAACTGAGTAATAAAGATGTTCACAGCATCATAAAAGGTTGTTAAAACCAGGCTATGTTTTTTTTAAGGCTATGTTTTTAAGATACTTCTAAAACTGATGTTATGGCTGCTAACATATGAAAATGTATGCCTGGTACTAACTAGTGGAAATACCTGGGTGATGAAACATCAAATCAACAGGTATGTTTGATGTCTGAGATTTGACAGGATATATTTATGTTTTTTGTTGAGAAAGTGTTACATTCATAAGATGAGGTGACTGAAAGCTTTTCTTCTTCTTTATCTTGACTTGCTGGGGAGGCTGTGAGTATAGTAAAAATTGTTAATGTTTCCCTGTTACATCTTGAGAGCAGTTTATACCAACTACAGGCAATTCTCTGCTGAAGAATAGATAATCTAATCTCTTAGGGTCCTTTGTTATCCTTTTTTCCCCAATCATACTGTGGTTACTGAAGATCTCCAGCTTCCCAGAAAATAGATGTAAAAACTCTTCAAGTTTTTCCACAGAGCCTAACACCACAGTTACTGAGGTTTGATTTTGCTCTGTATATTTCTAGAAATGATAAATCAAGTGCCAATGGTCAGCACAAACAAAGCAGACACTTGAAGTGTTTCACTGATCACTGAAGACTTGTCTGCAGGAAGAATTTACTACATCTAGTTTACTCTGTGGTTTCACACTGAACTGGTACTTTCTAATAACTACCTCTGCGGATACAGTAAGTGGTCAGTAAATGTGAGGTAACATTTTCCACTTTTTGTAATTTTTTAAAAATGCACTGTGAAACGACACCTTTGCTTTTTGTTGCCCTTTCCTATGCAAACACATCCATCCCAGTTTCCACAATTAAAACTGTTCCTAGCTTCAAATTTGGCCTTTGGATTACAAACCTTCTGAAATCTGCATTTCCTAACTCTGCACACTCTTGACATTGATTTGTGTGATTCTCTTCAAAGGATTTTCTATACTTGTTGGGTTGTCAAATAACATATTCTCTGAAATACGTACATTTTTCTCAAGAACAAACATTAACCAAAAGCTCTGTAGATACAAAATCTTGAAGAAATGGCTGGCAGGGAGGACAGTTTTCTTGTTGCTTTGAAAACTACACTATCATGAACTTTGCTTTGTAAGAGATTCTCTTTTATCTCTGTTAGGAAAAAGATTTCTGAATCCTATTTCTACATTTACACAGAAACAAATGTGAGATCAGCTTTAGTAAAACAGGCTGAATTACTATATACTATTTCAGATATTAGTATTCTGAGTTTTCAGATTTACTGAGTTTGCAAAAGCAAGCATAAAGAACAGACTCACCCTCTCAGGATATTTATTAACTACTTCATCTGATGTAGATGAAGATTTGAAAGCTTTGGCAGATCTCTAGAACCTTCACAAAGCTCTCATTTTTGTCAATTTCATTGTTTACTGTGGAAACAAACAAGCATAACAAAAAACTTCCCATGCTTTATTAAACACATGTAATTTTCAAAAGATCGTTCATTCTTGCCCAGTTCAATGCAACACAAAATTTACTGGAATCTTAACATTCAGATTAAACAACTGCTGGTCAGACTGGGGAGTGGGCAACAAGGAACCTAACAAGGTTTAACAAGAGCAAGTGCAGAGTCCTACACCTGGGAAGAAGCAATAAAATGCACCAGTACAGGTTAGGAGGTGATCTGCTAGAGAGTAGCTCCATGGAGAAAGGCCTAGAAGTCCTGATAGACAACAAATTATCCATGGGACAACAATGTGACCTTGTGGCCAATAAGGAGAAGAGGCTGAGAGACCTGGAGTTTTTTAGTTTGGAAAGGACAAGTCTGAGAGGGTATCTAATTAATGTCTATAAATACACAAGGGCTGGGTGTCAAGAAGGCACCCTTGGGGGACTCTACTAGTCAGTCACAGGCCTCCAGACAGACTCTGCTCCACTGGCCACAACTCTCTGAGATCTGTTCTTCAACCACTTCCCAATCCACCTTATTACACTGTAACTAAAAAGTTAGTTCTTTGAGCTATTGTATACCACACTTCATCATCACAGACAGACATGTACTGGGAGTTTATACAGCAAAACCAGAAAGCATCAATATAAATGAAGACTGAATCAATCAGCAGACAGCAGTATAGCCCTTTCATGAAGCAGTGCACACAACTGATACATTCACAAAACAGCCCATGCAGATACACACAAACAAATTTTACACCAGCTCAGAAGCATGGAAGTGTCTGTGATACCCACACTGCTTCTTCAATTGTCTTTGGTACCACACCGTGTGTATTAGCCAAGCCTAAGGTAGGTGGATTAATCTACCTCCCCCATCATCCTAACAGTGTACTGGTAGTGAAATGTATTTCTCAGTGATTCCTTGTTTTCACTGAAATTACAATGCAGGTTAGTTTGCATTCTTAAATGAAAGCTTTTAGTCACTTCCAGTTAAAAAAGTCATGCTCCATAGTTAAGGGATCACCGTAACTTTTTTTTTAAAAGCATCCCTCACTGACGCCAGGAAAATCACATATGGCCATTTTTCATTTCAGAAAATATCACTGGCCAGCATCATTTGGTGGTGGAAATTCTTTCCCAAACTGGCTATCTTCTGTTTGGACACTTGCATGATAATGAGCAGCATAAACATTTAATTCCTTAATTCCATATTATTGCCCTTTGTCTGCATCAACACTGCTATAGGCTGTTTATTTAACAGATGTAAAGACAAAAATGTTTGTTGTGAGTCAAGTCTGCAGAGAACATCAGAAAAACTACCTAGCAAGATGTTAGCAAATGTACTTTCGTACATGGCAAAGGTTTGGGAAAAGTAAATGTAAAAAGCTGGTAAGGGGCATTTCACTTCAAACTCCTTTCACATTTAGATAAACCAGACTATCACTTAAGTTAAATTTTTGTTTGTACCTAACGGTTGCTAGCAATGTTGCAGCAGGCTGCAGTATAAGTAACAATTAGAAGCAGGATTAACAGACAATGCAACTTCTTTCAGTGCAGCAAAATCCTGTCGTTCCTTTTCTTTGAAGCTTTAACTACTTTGTAGTCACTGGATTAGAAGACTTGAGGACTTGCATACTTTCCAGACATGTTGAGCCTAATGACAACTTCCTTTACAAAGCAACAGCCTCACAGTGAATAAACAAACCTAAATAGCAAGCCATCCTTTGCAAAGAGAACTTAGTGACAGATGCTATAAATTAGATGGAATAATGTAACTAGCATTTCTTCCCTCTAAGCAACTGCACAATGCAATACACATCTGTAGAAAGATTTATGTATAAAAACCAAAGGAAGTTTGCTTAATAGTTTTTCTTTGCTTTCAATGTTCAAAATAATACAGAGGATCTTTAAAACAGATTTTCTGACAAAAGTATAATTACAAATTTAAGATACTAACTCCTTCTATCTGACTTTTTTTTTAATATATAAAATATGAATTTAAGTCTCTGAAGATAAGACATGAAGAGGACTCCACAAGTGTTTTATATAAAAGATTCTCATCGTTATCAAACAAAATGCTGTATTTACTGCCATTCTTTCCTTTAACATGTCATTTTCATTGGCTATGGACTAAGACTGTCAGTTCTCTAATTAGTGGTCAAATATATTTCCATGCCAATGACAGTTTCTTAAAGCTATTCACACTTTACACAAGGTGCAGTGAGTTTAGAAAAAAGATCAGCTTTCCAGCAAACAACTGGAAGCTCACTGAACAGGATTAATTTGCCTTGTCTGTCAACTGGTTCTTTTCTTCCTGCATCCTGCATTTCTATGCTGTCTACATCAGAAAAGAGATTAAGGAGAAAAAGGCAATTCCATTCCAAATGGAATTATTAACATAATCAAGACACTTAACAGGAAAAAAAAAAAATTCAGTAGCAACCCCTGACCCAAGGATAAACTTCACCACTAAACTACCTAACGATTTAATTAATGCTAGAAAAGGTTTAAGGTTTGACCTACAAATAGTTAATGTAATCAATGTTATTTACTAAAAAGTGTGTGAAGACTTCTTGTATTCAAAGATATATTGACTTTTACCAGGTGACCTAATGTACAATTTCCAGAGCTGAATCTCACTGAAGTCATGAGGGAGCTATAGCAAAATCTCATGCAACTTTAAATATTTGAGCATTTCACACGGGTGTTTGTTGGGTTTGGGGTTTTTTTGTTTGTTTGTTTTTGTAGCTGGGTATTTAAAGGCATTCAGAACTAAAACATTCTTGTATTCCTTCCTCCACTTATATTGTACTCTAAGAAACAAGGGAGTTTTTATTGATAAAATTAGGTAGAACTTTAAAAAAAAAAATTAAGGGCTTGCAAAAATCACAGCACAAAATCAGCATTATGTTTTCATTCCCAGGCATTCTGTTGACGGAATTATTGGTGTTTTAAACATAATATTCTGCATACTTCACAGGTCACATAAATATAAACTTTAGGTTGATTAAATATCCCTTCCTATTTAATGGTAAGGGGGCAAATATCTGTAAATCAAATACATTGTGCATCTCTAGTTTCAACAAACGATCATTCTCATTTCTGTTGCCTCTCACTTGGTTATATTTTAAAGTGAACACTGAAGAGGCTGAACAAAACTTTTCAAAAATAAACGTTTAAATGAAATGTAGATTAACAAAGATGCTGTTTGCCATTAAGTAAATCTAAATAAAGGACTACTGCTCAACAATATAAATACATTAATATTTATTGCTGTGATTATGAGCCCTCAACCACTCTGCTGCACATTCAGGGAGCTTCAAACTTCATGCCTATCAAAGTACAATGAATTCACACTTTCCACAGGTGGGTGAGGTAATTACCACAAGCATGTTTACAAGGTAGCATTAATATATATATATATAAAATTCCCATATCCACTTTTAGTGGTAGTTCGTGATTTTATACTGCCTCTGAGAAGGCCGAGGTGCTCTCACCATATTTCAAATGTCTCCTGGCATGTTGCAGTCAGAGAAAGCAGTACCGTTGCCCACAAAAGACAGCGAAGATGCGTGGCCACGCTCTCGGGCCAAGAACTCAACCCGAGCTGCCCGAGCGCTTTTTTGGCCCTGTTCC
>JANHGL010012785.1:41197-53488 GCA_024611195.1 Ceyx melanurus | reverse complement strand
CTGTCGGTGCGACCGGTGCTGGGGAGAAAGGAAACGGCGGTTGGGACGGGACGTTGCTGGAGCCGCCGGATGGGCCCGGGACTTGGCCGAGCGCTGCTGAGACGCCCCGACTCCTGGTGACGCCTCTGGGCGCCGGAGGTGCCCTAGGGAATTGCGGGGCCTTGGGGGTTGATTTGCATCTTCTGGACGGCTCTTGGCGAGTATAAGAGTCCAAATAGAGGCGGGGAAGGCGCATAAAGGAGGTCGTTGAATGAACCCCCGTTCAGTGGTGGTTTAATCCCCGCCTTCGTCTGCCCTGAGCACGTTTCTTGGCGTTTAACGTGGCTTTTTTTCACATGTTTTTTGCTCTAGAGTGTTCCCAATGTCTGAGTTTTATTAATGTCTGTGAGCCTTGCAGGGACAAGAACACCACAGTTAGGTGTGGTCACCTAAAGAGCTTTCCTGCCTTAGCTGCCTTGGACTCCAGTTAATGAACTGGCAACAAACGTGGCCTGTGGTTCCCAGGAGAGGTCAGGAGGGAAGGAGAAGTGGAAGAGTTGGCTCTGGTGGGCTGCTGCTCACTTCTACAAAGAGATTCTTGGTAGAATTCTGTGGCCTTTTGGTGCCCTGTGTAGGCTGGAGAGGCTGGCAGA
Organism: Ceyx melanurus; assembly: GCA_024611195.1. Taxonomy (NCBI): domain Eukaryota; kingdom Metazoa; phylum Chordata; class Aves; order Coraciiformes; family Alcedinidae; genus Ceyx; species Ceyx melanurus. The sequence continues at coordinate 52,856 of JANHGL010012785.1, read as the reverse complement.
GATTCCTTAGCTTGTTCAGGAGGAGGAGCACCTGCCTCTTGAGGATCTAGCAGGTAGAAATTCTCTTGGTAGGTGTACTGGCAATAATAGGTTGGTTGTTCATTTAAGTGCCACCGTGTGTCAGAAGCTGCTGGTGACTTTTGCTGCCACAGTGAGTTCCTCTGACAATACCATTCTAAAAATAAGTCAAGTGTTCCTGCTTTTGTAGGCAGCCTTGGCATGTGGACCCGTGGTGTTTAACTCCTGATCTGCATTGAGTTGGTAACAAACCATCATTTGTCTTAAGTTCCTGAAATATTCTTTTTGGCAAACATCCTTTTCCAGAGCTGTTGTAGGGAGCCCCATTTCTCTGTGTGTGCCAGGGTCAGCATTTGATCTGTAAGCTCCTAGTGCAGATTGGCTTTGCTGCAGGGTTCTTGGATAGAAACAAGAAGCCAAGAGTAAATGTCCTGAGGACTTGCTGCAAATCATTCTTTCTTGTGTAAAGGTTTTGCAATTCATTTCCCTTCACTCAGTTTTATATTCCATTTATAGTAAAGGATGTAAATGTTATGGAAGAATTTATTTGGAGGAGAGCATCAAATCTCAGCAATTTATTGCTCTAGACTTCCATCCTGGTTCTTCCAGGACATCTGAAGCTGCTCAGCTAAAAACTAATGCTCCTTAAAGTAATTTTCTTACATCTTACATTGCAGTGTGATCTGCTCCAATTGCAGGTTTGAAAAGGTGTAAGCTAAATGGAAGCCTGAATGATGTTCATCATTAAAACTCTCTCCACCTTTTCCTTTTGCTTGCAGGAGCAGCAGGGAATTATGGACAATTCTTCTGGGCAGATCAGCTTTAAGGGAACCAGTAAGTCCATGTCTTGCCAAGCAGTTTTCCTGTCATTGAATGGGCTCCATGGCCAAATAAATCATTTGTACATCTTTCTGAATATTAGTGAAAATATGTTTTGCTGCTTTTTGTTCTTCCTCAGTGTGATTTTTGTTCCTGTGTCTCTGCTACTTGTTCATTCTTCCCCTCCTTGTTTATAGCTGTTCCATGAGCCACCTGGGAGGGGTGTGAGTAAAGGTGGTTCCCTCTCTGGAACAGACACAAGTGGTGCTTTCTAGACTGGCTGCCCTGGGCTATTCTGACTGGTACAGCTGCTTCCTTATTTTCAGGGGAAATTTGCTTTCAGAAATGTGTCCAGAGGTTGGAAATCCAAATGTTTCTGAACCCATCCATTGTTCTCATGCACTAATGTGCTTTGGATCAGGCTGAATCTGAGATGCTTGTCTCGTGTTGTTCATGTCTCTGTGGTGGGGGAATTTCTTTGCTTTGCTTGAATTGAACAAGTCTGATACTTGGCAATGTGCATTGAGGAATCTGCTCAGTAGTATTTGTTTTTTTTTTAGGCACAGATTGCATCAGAATTGAACAAGCACTGGCAGAGATTGTTAGAGGGACTTTCATACTACAAACCACCAAGGTACAGTCAGTGCCTGATACTAGAAATTAACCTCTGAATTGGGTCTCCTAATCAGCAGAGGAGCATGTGGAAAAGGTGGAATGAACACAAGGTGTATTTATTACAGTAACAAGATTGTGAACACTGTTGAGTTGTATCTGATGGGAAGGTCACAGAATATTGTTGTATGAAACACTGAAAGCCCCTTGAGGAACAATCAAATGTTCAGTTTAAAGTGCAAAACGTGAGAATTGAAATTAAGATCATTTAGCTCATTCCTTGGATTGCTGCATTTTTAATGGCTGGATTTTTTTATTCTTCAGTTCAACCTCTGCAGAAAAAGTCAAAGCTGATAAAAATGTAGCTGCTCCCCTAAAAGAGTTGGGCCTGAGGGTCAGCAAGTTTCTGGTGAGTGAAGATGCTCTCTGGTTATTTTTTTATCCCTGCACTTGGAATGCATTGTTGCTGGGATTCTGATATTTAAATAAGTTTCTTGATGTTGAATAGAGGCAAACTTTAGTTTCAGTTCAAAATAATCTAAAGGGTGTTAGAAGGGTTGAGGCTGTAGGTCCAAGTGTTTATAAGAGTTCAGTGACCTTAAGGTGCTTTGTTTTTGCTGGTTAACATCTCTTTCTGCTGGAAGGGGAATTGTTTTGGAAACAATTTGCTTTGAAGAGAAAAGGTTCCTGAGAATATTTGGAATCTTCATCTTGAATCAATTCAGTTGCCTTTGATTCATTTCAGACCAACTCTTCTTTTTCAGGGTCTGGATGAAGTGCAGAGTGTGCAGCTGTTACAGTCTTATCTTCAGGAGGATTACAGAGGTACAAGGGACTCCCTGAAGGTCTGTAGCTCCCACTTATGTTCTGTTTATTCCACATCTTTCCTTTTACTCCACATCTTTCCTTAACATCAGTAATTTGATGATGCTTATGGTCACATCTGAGTCTGAATTCTGGTTTGGAAATGGCTTTGTAGCTTTTTTTTTTTCTCTGAACCTCCAGTGCTCAACAGGCAGATGTCCATGCCTGACTTTGTAGTACCTGTTCCTGCTTGAATCTGTGCAGGAACTCAGCCCCTCTCTCTTGCAGGAATACAGGAAGGCTGCAGATTTGTGAAGGAGTGGAGATGAAGAACAAATACATTAATAAAAATGTGCTTTTGGAATCTTTTCCCAAAAGAAATGGAAAGGAAAAAAAAAGTCTTTTGTTTATTTCAGTCTTATTTTGTGTGTGTGTGTGTATTTATTTTGTCAGTAGGTATTTCTCCAGCTGTTTATTTTGTTGTGTTTTGTTTACAGACTGTTCTTCAGGATGAAAGGCAGAGCCAGGCTCTGATACTGAAGGTTAGTCATTTCTGTTTGTGTCCTCTGTCAAAATAGCTGTTGACAGAGAACCAACTTTATTGCTGTGGATCTAAATCATCTTGGAATAATTGAAGTATTCCAAGTAATAAAAGTAATTTTAGAAGATGCTTCTGAAACAGTGGAATGTGCATGTAGGTTTGAGCAGTGTTCAGAGTTACTACAGGAAGGAAATTTTAGGTTTAATATGAGGGAATTTAGCTGGGCAGGTGTGTGCTCCCTTGTCTGCCAAAGCTCACGGGGTTTCTGTTGTGGTCTGAAGTGAGCACTCTGAAATGGAGACTGATGATCCCATCTGACAGGATTATGGGGATGAGCAATGGGAGATCATTTCTCCATTTGCTTTCCTAAGTGTCCTCACTTAGCAGTGCAGTTACAGCCATGGCCCCGTGGCTTTGGTTTATTGAGTTCTGTAAAATTAGTGAAGTATTTTTTTTCCCCAGATAACTGCTTAGTTGAAACTCCATCTGTGATGTGTGTGTGATGATGTGTGAGCACTGTATATTCTTGTGATTAAGGCCTTGGCAGTGTAAGGGACAGGAGAGTGTGTGGGAGGTGGAGGTGGCAGCACACTGACCCTGGTGACCTCTGTTCACAGCTGGCTGACTATTACTACGAGGAGAGGATCTACATCCTGCGCTGCGTGCTCCACCTGCTCACTTACTTCCAGGATGAGAGGCACCCCTACACAGTGAGTACAGGAGCCTCTTTCTGCCTGTGCTGTCCCTGCAACAGCCTAAACATGGGGGCTTTGTAGTAATTATCCACTTGCAAAAAGCACATGGGTTTACATGTGAGAAGTTTTGCATGTGGCTTTGAAGGATGTGGTTTAGGGGTGAACTTTGTAAGTAGGGCTGATGTTGGACTGGATGATCCCAAGGGGCTTTTCCAACCTGAATGATTCTGTGATTCTATGAGGTTTCTTTTTTTTTCCTTTCTTTCTTTAAGGCACAGTACTTCCAGTGTGTTGAGAAGCTGGACAAGGAACTGGTTCCTAATTACAGAAAACAGTTTGAGGCACTGTACAAAGCAGAAGCTCCTACGTGGGAAACACATGGAAATCTCATGGTATTTTCTTTCTTGCTATTATTTATCCAACTTAGAAAGTCTTTCCTTATATGTAGAGTATTGAGAAATGTGTGTGCAGATGAAGGTAAAAAGGATGTTTCTCCTAGTCCAAGAAACCTCAAATTTGTTTTCACTCCAACACTTGTGCTCAGAAGCAAAGGCTGTTGCATGGAAGGTGTTGTTCCTTCTAATAAATCCAGTGCTAGCCCTAGGCTAACAGATCAGTTGTGTAGGTGTTCATAATCTTCCTGCATCAGCACTCTCTGTGTTTAGAGTGGCTTTCCTTGCCACTGATACAATCCACTGGCTACATGAGCACTTGAAATACTTCCACACTTCCAATTTGTAACTGGTTTGAGTGACCCATGAGCTTCAACATGTGGTGATAGAACTTCTCCTTGTGCAGACAGAACGTCAGGTTTCCCGCTGGTTTGTGCAGTGCCTCCGTGAACAGTCCATGCTCCTGGAGGTCATCTTCCTCTACTATGCCTGCTTTGAAATGGCACCTGATGAGCTGCTGGCATTTGCAAAGATGTTCAAGGAACAGGGATTTGGCACTAGACAGACCAACAGACATTTGGTAGATGAGAGCATGGATCATTTAGTGGATCGTATTGGGTAAGTATCGTGTCCGTTGGAGAAGTGAGCACAGAGAAAAACAAATACTTTCCTCTAGGAAAAAAAGCCCCATTTATAATTCTTGCTGCTGCCTATTAAAATCACTGCTATTTCAAGCTACACTTGTGATGAAGACAAACCAGCTTTTCGGGTCACTTTGGAGGTTTGCGGCAAAATGAAGGTGTGAGTGCAAAGCAGAGGGGTATCCATATACTAGCTTTAGTATATAATTTGCCTCTGGTACAAATGGCAGTGAAGAGCCAGAGTGACTTCTCCTTAGATGGTCTGGAGTGTCTTTGCAGTCCTGTGCTGGCAGCCTGGCTGCTGCCAGTGTGGAGATGAGCACTGGGACCTGGACTGTTTGCTGTGCTGCCTCTCTTCAAACTATTGTGCATCTGCTTACAAATGGCAGTTGTGGCTTTGCTCTGTTGCTGGGACGTAGCTCGAGCTGCAGCCCCAGGGAATGAAAACTCTGCCAAGTGGCAGAGTGACAAAGGTGGAAAAGCTATCTTCAAATTTCAGTGACCATTTTTTATCTGTTCAACCGGAAATGGTAGTTCTGGAGATTGTGATCTGTCACATATTAGCATTTCAAAACAAAATCTGGATTACCTGCTGTTAATGTAATTTCTTAGAGCTTCAAAGAATAGCTGGACAAAAAAACTACAGGGTTTTTTATGACCACTTATAATTTAAAATAACCTCCCTGAATTCTTAAAGTCTCTGACCTACTTGTTTTTATTCTTTGCCTGCTTATAGTTACTTTAGTGCTCTTATTCTGGTGGAAGGAATGGAAATTGACTCCCTCCATGAGCGTGCTTTGGATGACAGGACAGAGGAGCACAAGTTTGCTAAAAATGAGCACATCTACCAGGTAAAGCAGTGGCAGAGGAACCTCTCCTCAGACCTAACAGTGCAGAACTTGCTGCTGTTACCCAAGCAGTGCTGTTAAAAGATGTCTTTCAGCTTCTGATCCTTGAGTTTGCTGACTCAATGGAGGAACTAGCATCCACATAGCATTCTGAGGCTAATGAGAACAAAATTAGTTCCTTTCCTCCTTGTATTTCCTTGGTTATTCTGGACCTTTCTCTAAAGACATTGTGAAGTTTCCAGAAGGGAATGAAACAGAAGATCTGTAGTGTCAGTGCTTTCAGCACAGAGAGCATCTGAGGTTAGACCAGCTGTAAGTCAGTAAACCATGTAGAATCACAGAATGGTGGGGGTTGGAAGGGACCTTTGGAGGTCGAGTCCAACCGCCCCTGCCAGAGCAGGGTCACCCAGGGCAGCCCACACAGGAACAGATCCAGGTGGGTCTGGAAAGTCATCAGCTTTATGCCTGCTGAGCACAAACTTTTTTCAGAAGATCTTTGTTTTGTCTTGGTCTTGTCTTTGCACAGGAGATGGACACTCAGCTGCTGCAGTTAGGGGATGTCTCACATCATGCTCCAGTGCTTTTGGCCTGGGCTCTGCTCCGTCACACGGTAAACCCAGAGGAGTCTCCAAACCTGATCAGGAGACTGGGCAGCTCTGCCATCCAGATGAATGTTTTCCAGTACCTGACAAAGCTGCTGCGCTCGCTGAGCAGCGGGGGGAAGAATGTGAGTTTCTTGGCACCATATCTGTAAGCTCTTGCAGGGCTTTTATTGCTGTGGATGTAAAGATACAATGGGAAGTGGATGATTTTGAACCAGTATTCTTTCAATCTATCTGGTCTTAAGCACAGCGTGCACTGACATGTGCTCTGAAGTTTTGTCATCTTACCTTCTTTCAGTGAAGATCAAAAGTTAAACAGATTTTTATGCCCAAAGAATAATAATTTAAAAAAAAAAAAAGCTTTTATAAGTTGAGGAATTGCATCTCTTTTGAGCAGAACAGGCTGAGTTTAATCATCTGTTGATTTGCCTTCATAAGTGCACTTGGCATTGTGGATCTCCAGTATTAGAAGATTTAATTCTCCATACAGACAATACTCAGTCTGAGAGTAAACTGCTTTGTAGGTAGGAACCAGTGAAAGCAAAACCTTTTGGTTTCTACTGACATTAGGTGCTGGCTCTTGATGAGTGGAAGGCATTTTTAATGATGACAGCAGTGGCAACATTTCTCATTTCAGTGAAATATTTCATGTCAATATGGAGCTTAATTAATGCCTGCTGCCTGTTTCACTGCCCCTCTGCTGCCTGTAGTGAGGATACTCAATGTGTAAAGCAGACTGAGTACAGCCACGGGGTGTTCCTCTAACAGCCTTGTGTATTTTTTCTTTCCAGTGTACTGACAGCACAGCTTGTATGTGTATTTATGGACTGCTTTCCTTTGTCCTGACATCACTGGAATTACATACATTGGGCAATCAGCAGGTAAAGCACCCAAGGCTCATTGTGTCTGTTACCTAATTTAAAATAGTCTGACATAACTGATGCTAATTACTTTTGTTAAATTTGAATCCTGCATTTGAGACTGCAAACTTGAAGTGACCTAGATCTGAAAGAGTGATTTGCTGGTTTTCCTACTGCACTGAGGCAGTGCAAACCCAATAAAGGCCTCTGCAGACTGGCTGATTAATATTGAAAGAGCACACCCTGCACTTCAGGTCCTGTGGATTTGAAGCAAATAGTTGATGTGTTATTTCCAAAGGAATTAAAATGATGCCTACTCCCATTTCCAAGTTTGAGAAGACATCATATGTCTCATTGCAGACACAGTAGCAGTACTTGTCCTGGCCAGTCCATTCATGACAAGCAGCCAGGCTTTAGGCTGACTCTGTGTTCCGACTTTGGGTGTGTTGGACATTTTGTTCCTGTTTTGACTAGAGGAAGTAGTTACATCTCTGTTGGTAAATATGGAAACTTAAGTTCCAAAGATGTGGCAGAACTTCATTCTGTGTAAAGTAACCTTATTTTCTCCATCCTCTCTTCCTTTGAAGGATATCATTGATGCTGCATGTGAAGTTCTGGCAACTTCCAGCATTCCTCAGCTCTTCTGGAAGACGGTGAGTGTGTTGGCAACTTCTTGGACCTACCTTGTTTATAACTTAAACCTGATAAGAGATTCCCTTTTAGGAGAGGAACAGAGTGATTGTATTTAGTTAGTTCTAGGAGGGCTTGAGGAGCTAGTGTTTGTTTGTATCTGGTTTTGATTTACTTTTGCCCTTTCCTGCCTTTTAGGTACAGCCTTGGCTTTGCTCTTGAAGGATACTGGAACAAGTTTTAATATAGGTGATAGTTTAAACCAGGGCTGGGATTGCAAGGATTGAACTAACTGCTGGCAAAAGCATCATGCTGATTTTTTTGTTGTTGTTAAGAGAATCAGGATGACATGGAATGCATTCCAGTCTTACTTCTTGCCTTGTACTGGCACTCTGCCTCATGCTTTAGTCTGTGCAAGGCCTGGAGTGGTACTTCTGTGCATGATTAATGTTCAGTGTACAACTTAAAAAGGAACTGTATCCTTGTGCTATAGGAAGACTCTTTTGAGTCAATAAGACATTTGTTTTCTGTTTCCACCACCAGGAACCTACTACAGGCATGGGAATCATCCTGGACAGCGTGTGTGGAATGTTCCCCCATCTTCTTACTCCTCTCCTTCAGCTGCTCAAAGCCCTTGTGTCTGATAAATCTACTGCAAAAAAGGTACAGGATCTCTCCTGTATATATTTCAAGTCAGGGATAACATGCTGTGTGACTCTTCCCATTACATGTGCTTATTGCAGTCTTGGATAACAGACATTAAGCTTTTGTCAAAGAACAGTGGGCAAGGTTCCTTTTTAGTCCTGTGCTGTTGCAGGACACAGCTTTCTGGCTTTTAGAGAACTTCAACTCTCATGGCTGAAGATGAAGATACAGCCTGATTTTTCAGGTTGTGCTTTACTTACAAGAAGTTCCTGATGTGTTAGATCAGACTTGTCTGGACACAGGGACTGTCTCATGATGTTTTGGTAGGGTTGATGTATAGAAGGATTTTGTACACAGCAAGAAAACTTGCCTATTCTTGGAAGTGACCTGGTTGGTTAATTTTTAAGAAGATCTCTGGATATATTACTTAACTGTCTCTGTTTGCAGGTTTACAGTTTCCTGGATAAAATGTCCTTCTATATTGAACTGTACAAGCATAAACCCCCTGATGTGATCTCCCATGAAGATGGCACCCTTTGGAGAAGGCAGTCTCCAAAGCTGCTCTATCCTCTTGGTAAGAAAACACTTTGGGGAAATTAGTTATTTTATTTGGCTTCTAACTCAGTCTGTGGCTGTGTTTCACCTGCATCTTCCCTCTGCAGGAGTAGGTCAAACAAATCTGCGGATACCTCAGGGAACAGTGGGCCAAGTGATGCAGGATGATCAGGGTTATTTGGTACGATGGGAATATTCCTACAGCAGCTGGACACTGTTTACCTGTGAGATTGAGATGCTGCTCCATGTTGTATCAACAGCAGGTGAGATAGTATTAAAGGCAATAAATAACTGTAAATAAATATCTGTGTGAGGTTAATAGGAGGATCGAACAGCTCTGAAAGAACATAGAATACATTCCCAGAAACATGATTGGTTTTTTTAATGATAATTGTAACTCTATGAAATTCATGCAGAAGGCCAGGAGCCTGTAGTGAGATGAGAGAAATTTAGATGAGGGAAAAGCTGAGATGGATAAAATAATTGGGGTTTGATATGGCGAATGATCACAGGGATGTGTGGTGAGATTAATGTGCATTGTTCCAGATTTGATTGTTGCTTAAGTATGATTTTGCATTTTAGTTTTCTTTATTTCTTTTTTTTTTTTTTCCTTGCATTCTGGTTTTCTTTACTCAGATGTGATTCAACATTGTCAGAGGGTCAAGCCAATAATTGATCTGGTTCATAAAGTCATCAGCACTGATGTATCAATAGCAGATTGCCTTCTGCCAATCACCTCTCGAATCTACATGCTCCTGCAGAGGTTAGTCACTGACAGGCATGAGTTACAAGCAGCAGAGAGGTACCTGGCAAGATATAATGAACTGGAAGAATGGCTAATTACTGATTTTACCAAGAGCATTGCAAGAAGTTTCAGTGTTTGAACTCTCCCAAGGCTGGTGGTCAGTTCTAAGAACTGTTGTGGCTACACATCCTAAGTGCTTTGATGCAGCAAAATGGCCCCTCTTCCACTTCCTCCCTGAATGTTCTGCAATTTTAGCCATTTAAAGGCAATTTTTATTAGTAGTAATATTTATATGAAAAAAGAATAAACTGTATCATTAGAGCAGTAACTCCCAGGAGTTAAAACAGTTGTTCTTATTAACTCTCCTCTCTGTTTTAACTGCCTGGGAGTTGATGTTCTGCTGTGTAATTATTGCTCACTGTGGCAGTGCTGCCTTGGCACCCTCGCCTCTGGATGGATCTGACTCAGGTGTGAGGGGGAGGTGGCAAGTCTAGGCTGAAAGTGCAGTCTCTGGTGTCTCTATTTACCTGCTCATACTTTGTACTGTGTAATTAAAGAACAGTATGTAGGCCAGACTGCAGGTAGCAGTGGATTTTATGTGTACTTTTTCTCTTCTTTTTTTGTAGGCTAACAACAGTAATCTCTCCTGCTGTGGATGTTATTGCCTCTTGTGTCAATTGTTTGACAGTCCTGGCTTCTCGGATGCCAGCCAAGGTGAGGAAAGGACCTCTGGGTTGGAGAACTAGTAGACATGTCCATGTGAATGAGAGGGAGCATCTGTGCTTATTCTCTTGCAGGTTTGGACTGACCTTCACCACACAGGGTTCTTACCATTTGTTGCCCATCCAGTGTCCAGTATGAACCATGTGATGAGGTATTCATGATTTCTCCCCCACCCCCTTGTTTTTTCCTAACCCATTCAGAAGATGTCATAACAACTTTTTGCCAGTGTGAAATCTTTGCATCTGACATCTCTCACTGATATCAGAATCCTGCTGTTCATCTAAGTAACTCTCTTGCTTGTTTCACAGTGCAGAGGGAATGAATGCTGGGGGCTATGGAAACCTACTGCTGAGTATAGAGCAGCTGCAGGGGGAGTACAGTGTCACCATCTCCTTCCTCAACCTCATAACAACTCTTGTCCGGGTGAGTGCTTCTGGAACAATCAGCTGGTTTGACAGGAAAGTGAAATACAGCCATGCCCAAGATCAAGCTTCTGTGCAGTGGGTCTGAGTAACTGTTGGCTGACACTCCCTTCCCTGCTACTGTTTGTGCTGTCTCTGCAGTTTGATGTTCAAAAAACTGCTTTGATCCATCCTATCTACAAAAGAAGTCCCTTTTAAATCTATCCCTATGCACGATGGCTTTCTGACACTTTCAAGACATCTAACACATCTTCCTGCAAAAGCTTTCGTGTCCTTTTAGCCAGAAGGGGGACAATACCATTTCTTTTCTCCTAGGGACAACTTGGTAGCACCCAGAGCCAGGGACTCGTGCCCTGCATCGTGTTTGTCCTGAAGGAGATGCTGCCAAATTACCACAAATGGCGCTACAACTCTCACGGAGTGCGAGAGAAAATCGGTAAGCATGGTGAAGGGACAGGAGGAGGAGGGGAGAGAAATCACCTGTCTTTTCACACAGAACTGATGAGTTTTCACATTTTTAATCATACCTTCTCTGACAACCTTTTGGGGTTTGGTTTGCACATCTGCCAGTACTTCAGGATGCTGGGATTTGTTTGAAAATGGTAGAAACTAGGCAAGGGGTCTTGCCAAAAATTGAGCATTCAATTTCCTCTCTGTTTCAGGGTGCCTGATTCTGCAGTTGATCCATGCTATCCTGAATTTGTGCCCTGAAATGGATCCTCGCAGCAGGTAAGACAGGTGGATTTCAGCTCTGCACTTGCCTGCCTTACAGTGCAGGAGTCAGTACCATTTTGTTTCAGTTTGAGTGCAAATGACTAGGAGGGACCTGGCATAGTTGTGTGGTGCTGCTTTCAGCTCTTTTCTGCATTGCTAAGTGCAGGAGGGGTAGGTAAAGATTAGGGGCAGAACAAACTACATTTATATTGTCTTTTCCTAGAATACCTGGTGAAGAAAGAGAAAACAGCAAATGCATTTCCTTGTACAGACTGCTTTCTGCTTTCTTACTTCATGTAAGAAGAAAGTGGAAAGGAGAATAAAGTAGGGGACAATGAATGTGTAGAAATTAAGAGATGACTTTGTGGGAGTTTTCCAAGGTGCTGGGTGGGA
>JANHGL010012785.1:0-41097 GCA_024611195.1 Ceyx melanurus | reverse complement strand
GAAAATCGGTAAGCATGGTGAAGGGACAGGAGGAGGAGGGGAGAGAAATCACCTGTCTTTTCACACAGAACTGATGAATTTTCCCATTTTTAATCATACCTTCTCTGACAGCCTTTTGGGATTTGGTTTGCACATCTGCCAGTACTTCGGGATGCTGGGATTTGTTTGAAAATGGTAGAAACTAGGCAACAGGTCTTGCCAAAAATTGAGCACTCAGTTTCCTCTTTGTTTCAGGATGCCTGATTCTGCAGTTGATCCATGCTATCCTGAATTTGTGCCCTGAAATGGATCCTCGCAGCAGGTAAGACACGTGGATTTCAGCTCTGCACTTGCCTGCCTTACAGTGCAGGAGTCAGTACCATTTTGTTTCAGTTTGAGTGCAGATGACTAGGAGGGAACTAGCATAGTTGTATGGTGCTGCTTTCAGCTCTTTTCTGCATTTCTGTGCAGGAGGGGTAGGTAAAGATTAGGGGCAGAACAAACCACATTTATATTGTATTTTCCTAGAATACCTGGTGAAGAAAGAGAAAACAGCAAATGCATTTCCTTGTATAGACTGCTTTATGCTTTCTTACTTCATGTAAGAAGAAAGTGGAAAGAAGAATAAAGTAGGGGACAATGAATGTGTAGAAATTAAGAGATGACTTTGTGGGAGTTTTCCAAGGTGCTGGGTGGGAAAATGCTGCAGGTGCTGCTGGTGATGAGGGGCTGTGTTATTTGTGTCTCCCAGCAATGGCCCCAGCCTTCAGTCCTTGTGCATCTTCAGCCTGGCCAACACCGAAGCAGGACAAGCTGTTATTAACATCATGGGAATTGGTGTGGACACCATTGATATGGTAATGGCCTCCCAGTGTAGTAGGTGAGTGGAGTGTTTCATTTCAGTAATTTGAGGAAAGAAGCAACTGACACTGGAAATGCAGCTTTGGCTGGATTGCATTTCAAGGCTGTGAGGGCAGCAGCTGGCCATGGCAGCCTGCCATGCCATGGCGGGACAAGCCTTGGTTGTTCCAGCTCTGCATATAGTCTTTGCTGTACACTCTCCAATTCATGCACTTGTTTTAGTTTTCTATTTCTAAATGACAGTTGGAGCTTGCTGGTTGGGTGTAAATGTGCTCAATTGTTTTAATGTTTGCCAGCAGTTACATTTATTTTAATAAAGAATTAAATTGAGTTCAGTTTGTAAGATTGATTGAATTAGAAGTGAGGGGGTTAGAGCCAGTCAGTGTTAGAACTTCTGTGTCTTCAGGTAACACCAGAGTTCCAGTCAAGCTATGCACATGAATTAATTGCAATAAAGCTTGTAATACTGGGAGTGCTGGGGATGACCAGTCTATTCAGGATGGTTCTGAAGGCAGCTTGAAGTACTCTGGGAGTGAAGCTTTTTCAGTTTTAATTTCTCTCCATAGTATTTAGCTGATCTTAGGAGAAAAAAAGCAGACTTAGGGCCAGTTTAACTCTTCGTCCAGTTTCGGTTCACTGTAACTTGTGTGAGATTACATTTTAAATCTCTGTATTCCAGAGAGGACAAAAAAAAGTAACAACAGGTTATCAGGGTTTGTATTTCAGCAGCTGTTAGGTGGTGACATGACTTCCTGAAGAAAAGTGTCTTAGAATCCCCGCTGACATAGAATCTCCTCTGTGAACATCGCGTGAACGAGTCACTTGTCAACACAGTCACTTACTTTTGGTTTCTGTTTGGCAACACAGTGATGAGCCCCAGGGCCAAGGTCAGCTGCTGATCCAGACAGTGAAGCTGGCCTTCTCTGTCACCAACAACGTAATCCGCCTGAAGCCCCCCTCGGGGGTGGTGTCTCCACTGGAACAGGCGCTGACTCAGCACGGTGAGTAACTGGGGGACAGCTCTTTGCACACAGGCAGTGTGTCTCATTGCTAGGCAGGATTTAAGGTTCCAACAAGTGGTTTCTGATGGCGACAGGGTGTTCTCCCTCCTCTAAGGTGGTGTTCTCCTCTGGGACAGCTTCAGCGTTAAGCGAGCCCGGGTTGTCGTTCACTGCTTTGTAATGGGATGGGGGTGATTTCAGAACACAGTGAATCAGCTGCTTTTAGTACCTCTGGCTGGGCCCAGTGTTCTCTTGGAACACAGACCTAGTTCTTGCCTTCTGCTGTGGGCATCACTGTTTGGTAAATAGTTCTGTCTTGCTGCAGTTTCTTCTCTTTGAGTTTGATTGTATTTTCTCCAGGTGCTCATGGGAACAACCTTATTGCTGTCTTGGCCAAATACATCTACCACAAGCATGACCCTGCACTCCCACGCCTGGCCATCCAGTTGCTCAAACGCCTGGCTACGGTGAGATGAGAGGAAAATGTGGCTCATTTTCCAGGCTTTTTTCCTGCTTAATGTCAACAACTTCCTTTAGAGTGCCCTGGGATGTATTCCTAGATGCTGTATCAAATCTTTTGGGAGTTTCACTTTGGAATGCACATCACCTCTTACACAGACAAGAAGCATTCTGCAGGGTTTGGTGATTTTTGCCTCTACTGTTTCTTTCCCTTCCCAGGTTGCTCCCATGTCCGTGTATGCCTGTCTGGGTAGTGATGCTGCTGCCATCCGAGATGCCTTCCTCACCCGCCTGCAGAGCAAGATTGAGGACATGAGGATTAAGGTCATGATACTGGAATTCCTCACAGTTGCTGTGGAGACACAACCTGGGCTCATTGAGCTGTTCCTGAACTTGGAAGTGAAGGATGGCAGTGATGGGTCAAAGGTAGAGTAGCAAATTGCCCAGGGACTCACTAGGCTTCCACTGAAGGCTGCTGTTAATGCTAAAGGCACTAGGCTCTATGGTCTGGTAGCTCTTACATGTGCTTAAGGTAAAGATAAATGCAGCCTGGGATTGTGCTGCTGTCCCAGTCTTCTCCCTCTAACCAAAGATAAACTCTCCCCAGTATTTCAAGGCAGGTCCTGTGTTAACCTAAGAACATCTGCTGGATCAGACCAAAGATCCATGGGGCCCCCTCTCTTGGCTCTGACAGTGGCCAGTCTGTGAGGAAGCTGGAGGCTGCAGTACAATGGGCAGTGGCAGTTTTACAGAATACCCACTCTGGTGCTTGGCAGTCTTGGGTTGGGTTCTTTTGAAGGCACTTGGTCTTACTACATCTTAGTTTTATTCCCCTAAAAATATTTTTTTTCCTCTTGTTCTATGACTGCTTTCCTTGTAGTCATACACAAAATACAGCAGCACCATGTACTCAAGATTGATTTCCCTGTGTATTGTACAAGTGGAATCAAGTGCATTCTGCTATAATAGATGCCTACACCGTGGCTCTGTGGTCATGTAACCTCTCTTCTTTCCTTTTGCACTAGGAATTCAGCTTAGGGGAGTGGAGTTGTCTCCAAGTGGTCTTAGAGCTGATAGACTCCAAACAGCAGGAGAGGTACTGGTGCCCCCCCCTGCTGCACCGTGCTGCCATTGCCTTCCTGCACGCCCTGTGGCAGGACCGTCGGGACAGTGCCACGCTGGTTCTCAGGACAAAGTGAGTTGGTGTTTTTTTACAGTGCTTTTTCCTTCTTTTTTTTTTTTCTCCAGAACACTTTTTCTTTGATTCATCAGACTTTTCAGGGACTTTTGCATCTTTGTGTGCCCTGGCAAGAGTATGCAGCGTGTGGGCTTTCAGCTTCACCTCTCAGGAAAGATGATGAGGAGCCCATGTGTGCATGTTCAGAAGCAAATCCCATTTCTTTCTGTTTCTTTCATCCAAGCTTATATTTCCCAAAGTGTGTTTTCTGTGAATTTCAGAGCAGTCAAAATGCTGCTCAGCATGTGGTATGGGGAAGGTAACTGATATTATTTCTGAATGTATCTTTCAGGCCAAAGTTTTGGGAAAACTTAACCAATCCCCTCTTCGGGACCCTTCCTCCACCTTCAGAATCATCAGAGGTGAGTTACATCCAAACAAAATGAAGGTAGTTATGTACTTCTGAGGAAACATTTCTGACTGATGCATGTGGCTCTTTCCTCTGCAGGTTTTCTCAAGTATAGTCAAATGGTTTAAAACCAGGCAGGAGGTGAAGTGAATGCTTCCTGACTTTGCAGAGACTAGAGCCACGAGCTTCCCTTTGAAATTCTCTGCTTTTTGTTCACATATGAATCAAAAATAGATGTTACTTGGCATCTGTGGTAACACTTATTCTTTGGAAAGTATGGATACACTACAGGCAGCACACTCTATAGACATGCTGTGCTGTTTGGCTCAAGCTCACCAGTAGCACAGAAGAATCAACTAGGTTCTTGTTATTCTTCTTTTCTGTGGGATTTTTTCCCCTTCATTATGAAAGTCCTGTGCTCAGTGCCACTTTTCACACAGTGTTCTTTCCACATTATCACCAGTCCATGGCCAAATGACATTATTGCTATTGTGGGAGAAACAAGTCTGCGAAAGAGAAATATCAGTGACTGCAAGTGTATGGGTAGGGATAAATTAGAATAACTTTTACCTTACAGAGCTGGGTGCTCAGATTTTGTTTGTTTTATATATATATAAATAATTTTTTTTTTTGGTCTTTTTAGCTCAGTGTCTTGGATACCTGTGCCTTAATCATGAAAATCATCTGTTTGGAGATCTACTATGTTGTCAAGTGAGTCTTTGGTAGTCTTGCCTTCATCCCTAGACTATTTAATTATGTAAAGTGTCTGTGTTAAATCTTGTTAGACCATGCAGACTTTGAAGGACAGAATACATAGAAACCTGTGAAAACATGGGAAGAGCAGTCACTGCTAACATGAATTTGAGATTCCTGTAACAACCAATTGCAGAAAGAGATGTTACAGTCTCTGCAGCCTGTAGGGGAGAATATTAGTGTGTTTTCCTTGTATCCTGGAAGGGACAGATGTAGTATTTATTAAAGTTCATTGTAAACAGCACACTTACTATAGTGATTGCTGAATAGCATCCTAGGAGTTTTCTCCCACTCATTTTGTTTTCCTGTAGGTAACTGCTCTTTAATCTGTTAAAGTCAGGACTAACTAAAATCACTGCTTTAAAAACCCAATAAATTAAAAATAGATTTTCTTCAGGGATCATGTTTTTCCTTCACATGTGATGCAAGAAGTGGGATTCCCTGCACAGGTCTAATGTGTGGAGTAACCTTCACTTGCAAGCTGTCCTTGGCTTTCCTATCTGAATCTCAGAAGAAGTGTATTTTCTGCCCCAAGAATAAAGGAAGATAACTTCTCCTCTTGATTTGGCCAGGAGCTCACTGGATCAGTCCCTGAAAGACACTCTGAAGAATTTCTCCACCAAAAAGCGCTTTGCCTATTGGTCAGAGTATGTGAAGTCACTGGCCTATCACGTGGCAGAGACAGAGGGGAGCAGCTGTGCCTCCATAGCAGAGTATCAGATGCTTATCTCAGCCTGGAGAATGCTGCTCATCATCTCCACCAGCCACGTAAGAGCTGCTCCTCACCTTTCATGATAACCTGAAATGAAGATATTGAATAACACAGCATCAGTTTCTTCAGGCTGCCTAAGCTGTACTGAAGGATTCCCTGGGTTTTCTTGCCAGTTCTGGCACCAGCATGTCTCTAGAGGTTAAAGCAGGTGGTGTTTTGCTGTTTGATCAAAATGAGCTTGTTGTCATGTCTGAGCAGAGGAGGGAGGTGGCAAATAATTATTACAGCAATTCAGTAATTCTGCAATGCTGAAGAGATGTTGCTGAGTGAGGTGGGGCAGGGACATTAGGACAGTTTAGTCATTCTTGTCAACTCTTAATGTGATACTTCAGTGATTTCTGTAAAACTGCATCATTCAGCAGCTGTAAAACTGGGTGAAATCTTAAAGTAACAAATTAAGCCAGAAGACTGATGTTAGGCTGCTAAGAAAGTGCATCTTTTGCTGTGCTTGATGGATGTGTCTTTGTGGATCCTAGGCAGATATAATGCACCTGACTGACTCTGAAGTTCACCAGCAGTTGTTTCTGGATGTGCTAAATGGGACCAAGGTTTTGGTAGGTGGTGTTTCCTGTCAGCTCTTTCATTTCCCAGCTGCTCATCATCTTTATAGTACAAGGAGCTCTATTTCTGCAGCTGCTTGCCATCACAGGCTTTTAGATCCTATGGAACTGGGCAGAAATAGTCTCTTCCCCTGAAGTGATGAGCTTCTTACAAGTCTGTATTTTATGTGTGTCCTTCTTGGCATCACTGAGTGACCCTGCAGAAGGTTCTGGCTCTTGTTCCCTCAGAGCTGCTGAAGAACAAACCTGGTTCTTTGGTGGTGGTGCTTGGGCTGAGGCTTTCTGAAGTGTTCTTACAAGCTCTATTGCAGCTCTAACTCTTGCAGTATTTCTTCTTAGCTCCTAGTTCCCATGTCAGGATCCTGTCTGCAGCTGGGATCTATGCTATGCACCCTTCTTCTGATCCTGCTCAAACAGTGGAAGAGGTAGGTGTTTGGATAATTATTAGACACTGCTAATTATGAAAACTTGGGAGATTATGTTATTCTTTGAGTGATTTGGGCAAGAAACTTAAACCTTATCATATAATTCTCTTTTGGGGTGGCAAATGACTGTAGGTTGTTGCTGAAACCTCATATATCAATACATTTATGGTTTGGCTTCCTGCTTGCTGGTGAAAAGTGTATCAAAAAAAGCTTTTGTGCTAGTCAGTTCTGTGGAATGTCTGCAGTGAGATCCAGCTGGTGACTTAAACTTTACTTGGGAGATCTGCTTTTGTTTGTGTGGATCATAAGTTACGTGACCCACACAGCTCAGTCAAGCCAATATATTTATAGAGGGATCTTATCTAATCTGAAGAGCTTTCCCTTTTTGTTGTCAGTGAGCTGGGTTCTGTGGATAAAATCATCGACTCCTTGACTCAGATTCTGGAGGGAGTGTTCCAGGCAGATCAGCAGATGGAGAAAAACAAAGCCAAAGTGTTCTCAGCTCTTATCACTGTCCTGCAGATGAAGGAGATGAAAGGTGAGGTGCTATGTGTACGGAGGTCAAGAGCAGAGCTGCCATGGCTGATTGCATTTCTAAGATAAAAATGCATATGATGTTAGTGGTTGCACAGGATCCTGAATGGCCACCAACCTGTGGGACTTCTCTACCTTTTTCTTGCTTGTTTTAGCTAGTTTGAGAAGGCAGTGATGTTTATCACTCACAGTATGTGTACGTCTGCCCTTCTCTTGTCTTTCCTCTGTGTTTGATCAGTTGGATCAAGATAGAGTTCCATGGGTTCTCTGGAAAATAGCTCAGCAGGTGTGGGAGGGGCACATCTCACAGCTGAGATTCTGACATGAATTTCTTGTTGGCCAGAGCAATAGACCCAAACACAAGAAAGTCTTCTGAGGGTACATTGTGTTAGAAACCAGATAAACTATAGTCTGGCCATTCCTCCTGTCACTTCTGGGGCTTCTTACATTGCAGTAGCACTTGTCTGCCAGACCCTCTGGGCAGTATTTCTGTGTAAAACACATGAAAAGGCAGCTGTGCTGTTAAGAAGTGTCTCCACTTAGCTTTCTGTGTCCTTGCCCCACTGCTTGGGCTCTGCAAACCCATATATTTTAGAAAATAAATAGCAAGTGGAGGATTGGGTTGGTTTAAAATGTTTTTCTTTGCTGTTAATTTTGAGTTTCCAGTCATGCTGGTAAAAGGTGGTGTGATTTATTATAATGGTTTTGATAATAATGTAGTGTTTATGTGGACTCACAGAGCAGACTGCACCCAGTCTGCATGGGCCAGTGCCAGCAACCTGGAGAAGTGGGTGGGAAATGCAATGATGGGATGATCTGTCCTAGCAGTGCTTGATTTGTGCTTGGGGATGTTGTTTATATGGTAAAACTACATGTTTTTGTTATCCAGATGTCTGTTGAATTCTTCATTATATCCTCCTAGACTTAATAACCTAACTTATAGTTCCACACATTCTGTTCTGTAGGTTTTGAAATGAAAACAGAATAAATATTAACTCTAAAACTGTGACCCAGTGATGTTACCAGTGAAACTGGAAGCCTCAGTACAAGGGCTGTGTGCTAACTGTTCGTTCTGTGTCGCAGTGAATGAGATCCCCCAGTACTCCCAGTTGGTGTTGAGTGTGTGTGGAACACTCCAAGATGAGGTCATTGCACTCTTTGATCAAACTAAACACAGCCTGACCTTGGGAGATGCCACAGATGAGAAGGACAGCATGGAAACAGATGATGCCTCCAGAGTGAAACACAAGGACCAGCGAGATGGGGTAAGGGACACATTGACTAGCTTTGCAGCCATCTTTCTTCTCTCTAGAGTTTCCTTGTGTGTTTGGAACAGCTTTCCCTTGCAGCCTGCTGCCTTCAGAGGAAGCTTCAGCACTTTGTGTTTCAGAGTTACTCTGTGTCTCTTTGGCACAGTCAGTCTGGGAGATTGGCTGTTGCTGCCTCTTTCAGATCTGGCCTAAACCCATTGTCATGACTGCTAATACAGCCAGGAATTGTGCAGTGCATGTGAGGGGTACAGGTGCCTTCACGTATGATTCTGAGGATGGTTGAACTCTAGGCTGTGTTAGTAAGAGCTTTCAAGGTTTTATTTGTCCCCATGTCAACTCTAATCCGTGTTCTCCTTGTATCTGCAGGTGTGTGTGCTGGGTCTGCATCTGGCCAAAGAGCTGAGTGAAGTTGATGAAGATGGAGACTATTGGCTGCAGATAACTAGGAAGATCCCTGTGCTTTCTACTATTTTTGCTGCATTGGAGATCAGCCTGAGAGTTAAACAAAACCTTCACTTCACAGAGGCCTCATTGCATTTACTGCTGACCTTGGCAAGGACTCAACAGGTGAGAAGTGCAGAGAAGTGAGACCACAGAGCTCTACATTTTTAATGGCATTAATTGTATCTCATTGTTCTGTCTGTGAGGCAGTTGAACAAGGAGTTGTGGATAAAGGGATTTTTAGAGGCTGGCAAGCTGTGTGTCCTGTGTGTACACCTGCTTAGTCTGCCTTGTTCTTGGTAATGGGGTGGAAGAGCTGAGCCAGCCAGGGCAGACCTGTAATTTAGAGCAGGCACTTCCACGGAGTGTAATCTGCAATGCAAATTATCCCCCCTAGTTAAAACAGCATTAGATGTTGGAATCAGCTTTCTCTTTAGTTTCAATAGTTATTTATCTACTACAAAGTCAACTATTTGGGGGGCTGTAGTGCAAGCAGGGTCCTTCCAAAGCCAGCCCTTTTCAGCAATGACAGCTGTACCAAACCAGGATAGACTTTACTGGAAGAACAGAGTTGCTTTTCTGGATACTGAGTTTTTAACAGCATAGAAGAAGTGTGTGTAGATGAAAGATCTCTAAAAGGCTGGTGCCAGTGCAAAGGACAGAAATACCTAATGCAAAATAAGCCTCTTTATAAAGTCTCAGGGAGGAGAGAGACATGGAGATTTTAACTGCAGTCTGTTCTGTCTTCCAGGGAGCAGAAGCAGTGGCTGCAGCTGGTGTCACCCAGAGTGTCTGCTTGCCCCTGCTGAGTGTGTACCAGCTCAGCAGCAATGGCGCCATTCAGGTGGGTGCTGCTTCCTTTTGAGTGGGAATGCCCCTGGAGAGCTGGAAACGGCCCCATGGGCTGTGGCTGGGACAGAGCCCATCTGGTCTGGGAGAACAGGAACTGCCCCGAGAGACTGGAGACTTGCCAAATGGCCTGGAGGGTTTGTGGTGTGTGCCTCACTGGGCAGCAGTGTCAGTAAGTGACTTGACTTTGGTATCTGGTTTGTTCAGACATCTGCCTCATCCCGGAGGTCTCTGGATGCCCCCTCTTGGCCGGGGGTCTATCGCCTCTCCATGTCGCTGATGGAGCGCCTGCTGAAAACGCTGCGGTACAACTTCCTCACAGAGGCCCTGGACTTTGTTGGTGTCCATCAGGAGAGGATTCTTCAGGTGTGTCACAGCCTTCTGTGGTGCTTTGCTTGGCTTCTGTGTCAGAAAGATTTAGTGGAAATAATTGGAGAGTGGGAGAAGGAGGATAGAGAACATTAAAGCCTTGAGGCTATGTCACAATACTTGTTAGGGCTGGGCAGCCACCAGCTGATTGTCCTGTTCACTCTTGGGGTTATAACTTTGCTACAGATGTTTAATAGTCCTACTCAACACAGTAGCAGAAGTGAAAGTTTGATGGAAACTCACTTGGTGGCCATCTGCTCTGGAAAGAAAAGTGTGGCAGCTTTCCTTGGAAGTGTCTTTGGCTCAGCCTCGCTCACATAATGAAAATGCTGTGGTCATGTTTCAGTCACCATTAAGGGCAGCAAGCTCTTGTGTCCCACAGTGCTGAAATACCTCTATGGGCTGCACCCTAGCAGTGCAGACACACTGCAGAGCCCAGTTTGTACCTAGGTGCTGAGTTACCTGTTACCTAGACACATAGCTGGCTGCTCATGTGGCAGCATCACTCATTAAATGCACTGACCTCTGACTAAGACTGTCAAGAGCTCCGAGTCTGACCCATGTGCTGTGTGACTGTTCATAAATTGTGTTTTCTGTCCCTGAAGGCACATCCTCTGCATCTTCAGCCTTGCTTCTAGAGAAGGGAATGGGTTTTTTGTGATTTAATTGTCATCACCCTGATTTACTTTTGTCTCCTCCCCAGTGCCTGAATGCAGTACGGACAGTACAGAGCTTGGCCTGTCTGGAAGAGGCTGATCACACTGTTGGCTTCATTCTTCAGCTCTCAAATTTCACAAAGGAGTGGCATTTCCACCTGCCACAGCTTATGAGGGACATGCAGGTAGGAATCAGGGTACTGCTGTGGATAATACTGGAGTGCAGGGGTTTGCATTTGGGTTAAGAGCAAATGGCATTATCACCTTTTTATTGCTAATCTTTTAATAGGAACTGTTGCTGAGGTCATTTAAATGTCCATGCTGTCTGTACCTTGTCAGAATTGAGGGAGGAAAGATAACTATTTGGGACAGACAGATGGTAGCTTAGAAAAATAACTTGAAGAATTTGTTGTCTTGTTCTCAGTGCCAGGTGACTCCAAGAAACACTGGGAAATCAAGAGCATTGATGCTTTATGGTCACAGTGTTCTGCTTAATCTTAACAATCTGTTCTGGATTTTCTAGCAGTGGTAGTAAATTAATGGCTTTTGAGCTTTTAAGAGATTTCTCCCTCAACTTCTGTATTTCAGGTCAACCTGTGTTACCTGTGTCAGGCCTGTACCTCCCTCCTGCACAGCCGCAAAATGCTCCAGCACTACCTGCAGGTGAGTATGGGGACCCTAAACTGTAAGTTGGGACTGTGCCATGTCCTGGTAAAAGGCAAATACCACGCAATATCCAGGCTTTTGGATATTGAACTGATTGTTGTGATTATTGACAATCATCAGTAGTTAGGATTTACATTTCTTTGCAGAAAAAAAGTGGTGAGAGTAGTTGGGACTCTGAAACTTCTGGACTGTGTAAAGCCAGTCCTAGAAAAACAGCAGCCTGTGCTTGAATGGTGCTCTTGTCCCTTTATAGCTGCATTGCTTAGTGCTCTGTGGTGTCATTAATTAAGCCACTGTTGATCTGTTGTCATTGATCAGACTTAATTTGTTCAAGAGATAACTCTTGTTCTTGGGGAATCCTTAGATTCATGAGCTGGAGGTGATCATTGCTGCTGATGTGTTCTTTCAGCATGGTTAAGGCCATGTTGATTAGAGGTTCTTTTTCTGGCATGTGGAATCTAAATAGCCTCTGCAGCTGTCTCCCTGCAATGCAGTGCCTCCCTCAGCACACACTTAGTGTAGATTCTTGTGCTTCTAGCAGGTGACAGACTTTGGATGCCTTCTTTCTTTATTCCTTTTGTTCATAGCTTTTTCTCTTTTTCCCCAAATATTCCTCTCGGTGCAAAGCAATCATAGCTGCAGTCGAGGCTTTCTTTTGCCTTTTCTCCACAGACAAAAAATGGTGATTCCCTTCCATCAAGTGTGACTCCACGAGTGCAGCGTAATCCCCAGGCCTCCTCCAAACACCCCAGTCCAGAGTCAGAGGCAGCAGAGCAGAAGGCCCTGCTAACAGTGCAGTACAGCCTCCTGAAAATCCTCAGCAAATCTCTGGCTGCCCTGCGCCACTTCACCCCTGATGTCTGCCAGATCCTCCTGGATCAGGTAAAGAGGAGAGATGCTGCTCCCTGGAGAGGGGAGTTCCCATCATTTTAGTGGTGTTCTGGGTTTGTCCTGCTTGAGACAGGACACACTGTACATCTGTCTGCTGTTCTGCTGCACAAAACAGGAGGCAGGACACCAGGAACTCCCATAGGAGTCAGGCAGTGGTCAGAGTGAAAGGAAGACTTAAAGGAGGTTTTGTTGTGATCTGCACACTGCTGTGTGTGACCTTGCTGGAGCAGACCAATGACGCAGCTGGGTTTGTGTCATCCTCAGTGTGCCCCTCTTCAGAAAAGACATCCTCTTATCACTCTCCTCTGTTGGTGTGGCCTAGTGGCTGGTCTCCCAGTACAGAAAAGGAAGGTTTAATCCTTGATTCTGGCCGTGTCCTGTTACTAACTTGTGGACAGTTAAATTCATTTTCTGTGCCTCTAGGTACATAGGCCTGGGTGTTTGAAAACATTCTGGGAACAGTCATTACTTCAGCTTGCCACTTGGTGGCAAATTGTGCATCTTGGGAGCTGGGGAAGGCTTGTTTCTGTCAGGAGAGCCATAAAGTCTGGTGTGCAGTGCTGTACAGCTCAGTCTGTAGGCTTGAGTGTGGGAAATGATCTGAGTGCTGCTAGTTCTCCAGTCAAAAAGCAGGACCCAGGGACTTGGTATTCCTGTTACTATGACAATTGCATACTCATGGCCTCGGGGGTCATTCACTCCTCTTTCTGTTTCTCCACAGTCACTGGATCTTGCTGAGTACAACATGCTTTTCGTTTTGAGTTTCACCACACCAGCCTTTGATTCAGATGTTGCACCTTCCTTTGGGACCCTGCTTGCCACGGTCAATGTGGCCCTTAACATGCTGGGAGAGGTACTAGTCCATTCTCTGGGTGGGAGCACAGCAGTGACCTCTTGAAGAGTGGAAGTGTTTCCTCTTTGTGTCTCTTATCCCTGTTTTTTTTCTCCCTTCTCAGCTGGATAAGAAGAAGGAACCTTTCCCCCAGGCTGCAGGGCTGAATATGCAAGAGGGAACAAAAACCCTCAAGTAAGTTTCTAGCTGTTTGATTTAGTCATGGCCAAGGAGCAGAATCTGATGTCTGTCAACTTCAGCTCTGATGTGAGAAGCATTTGTGGAGCAACTCAGAATCCCACGAGATCAGTGATCACTGATCACTATAACCCCTCAGAAGCTCTCTAAAGCAAGCAGGGAATTTTTGGGGAGGGTGTATGAAGCCATCCATGCTAAGAAGCAGTGGAGAGTTGTTGGATGCTTATTTATCAGTGACTTTAAAACTTCCCTGGTGGCCAACAGGAGTTTCTGCTCTGCAGCTTCTGGATGTCTCTGAGCAGGATGGGGGCAGCAGCAGCCTTCCCTCATGGGCACCCTGTGCGTGGCACCTTTCTAGGAGTACCCAGGCCTGAAATGAGCGTGTCCTGGTCCTTCTGGCTCCTGCTGATTTGTGATTTCTCTGCACAGGTCTCTGCTCATGTTTACAATGGAAAACTGTTTCTACCTGCTGATCTCCCAGGCCGTTCGGTACCTGAGGGACCCGGCAGTGCATCCCCGGGACAAGCAGCGGATGAAGCAGGAGCTCAGCTCTGAGCTGGTGAGCGCCCTGTGCCAGCCCTGTCCCGGGCAAACGGGTCCTGCAGGACAAAGTCATTTGTCTTTGGCTGCCCAGCAGAGCCCGTTCCCCAGCCTGAGCCAGCAGCCTGTGCTGCTGGTGCTATTCCTGTGCCAGCAGCACCTTGTCAGGGGACAGATGGGTGTGTGTTTGGGGGGGTCTAACCTGTGCCACACTTCTACTTCCAGAGTACGCTGCTCTCCAGCCTGTCGCGTTACTTCCGCCGTGGAGGTCCCTCCTCGCCTGCCAGTGGGGTTCTTCCCTCTCCCCAAGGAAAGGCTGCCTCCAAGCTGGGTCCCGAGGGGCAGGAGCCTTTGTTTCAGCTGGTGCAGGCCTTTGTCCGGCACGTGCAGAGATAGATTCTGTCCTGCCCCTCCCGCCCTCCCCGGGCCGCGCGTCACAGCGAGTCACGTCCGCTGCGGGAGGATCACCTTGGGCACAGCCTGAAGGACTGGGAAGGGGAGAGAGGCCTGGAGTGGGCACTGGTGGAACCAGGCTGTGTGCCAGGTCTCCTTGAACTCTTGCCACCAGTAGCAGAGCAATGTGAGGAGAGCTGAGGGCGGCTCCCTGGTGCCCGCTCGCTCCATCTCCAGCGCGCCCTGCCTGGGTACAAGTGCTCCACGCTCAAAACCTTTATTTTTCTAGCTGGGGGAGCTGTGGCTGGGTGGAGAGAGGAGACAAACTCCCCCTGTGGGCATTCTCTCTGCTCACCCTACACAAGGTGCGATCTCCCTCTCCCTCGCAGCCCCAGTCCCGTTCGGGCACCACCGAGGGATCAGCCAGGAATTCAGAGACCATCTTTCTACTGCTATTTTTGTATGGAATGGTTCAAGGCAGGATGGTGTGTGTGTGCTCAGCCCTCCCTTCACCCTGCAGCCTGTGTGTTCTGTGTGTTTCTGAAGAGCAAAACCTCGCTCGAGGTTTTTAAGTCAAACTTTCATTGTTCAGTCTTGCAGTTTTTTGTAACAGTGCCCTATTTATACTGATATTAAAACCTTTATAGACAGCAGCTGGGTTGATGGGTTTGTACTGGTCAGAGCTGCCTGCAGCTCCAGTTCTGTGCCTTCCCTGTGGCAGTTTTGTGGGGCCAAAGTCCCAGCCAGCCATGGGGTGAGCTGTGGCTGCTGGGTGACAATCTAGATCCAGTTTGAAGAGATTCTCCTCAGAGGTTGATTCCCTTGGCTTCCCCACACCCACTCCCTGTCTCTTACTCTCACGTTTGGGAACCCGTGGGAGGTTTTCAGTGAGCAGCTCTATAAAATACTCCTCAGGAGTGCTTCTCCTGCACATGGTGGTGTAGACCATGCACAGAGATTACTCCGTGCACAGGTCCAACCTGCTGCTCTTTCTGTTGCAGCAGCTGGGGCAGGCACAGGTTCAAACTAGGAGGACACTGGAGTGAAGTTGCCTGGTGCTGTTGTAGCTCTCCCAAGCAGATCAACAAATTTTAAGGTTGTGAGGCTCAGTGTGTGCTGGAAGCAGTAAGAGAAGGTCAGTGATTATTGCATAAAAGAAAGCCTGAAATCTAGGCAGACGTTTCTAAGGTGAGAAATCAGATTTTGGTGTAGCTGTCTTTCTTAAAGAGACCCTTGGTTGTTTATCCATCAGAACCTTTTAATGGTTTTAAGAGAAAATTAGATGATCTCCCTTTGAGGGTTTGTTTTCTTCTGGGTAAGTTGAAGCAATAGTGATACTCTGGCACACTCTTTAATCTGGTTTTCCTTGCCCTGGAGGCTTTGGAGGGATCTGACCTAGCTCACTGAGGCACAGGGGTCTTAAAGTAGAAGGGAGGGGGGCTCAATCTTCTGAAAACCAAGGGGAGCTGCAGTGGCAAGGGGGGGAGGTGCTGTGAGAGTCCTAAACCACATCATGTTTAGTTTGTGTTTTACCTGTAACTGCAACTCTTTCTGCTCCAGGGGAATGCACTAAGGGTGTGAACATGGAGATGTGAAGAGCTGTGCAGTGCAGACAGGAGCTGTGGGGAGGGGAAGCACAGGCAGATTCCAGTACACGTGAGCAAGGTCAGTAGTGCTTGGGGCTGTTGGTGGATAGCTCTGGTAGGTGCCCTTCTGTTGTTGTGCTGGGCACAGTGTGCTGAGCACTTATTAGTGTTTGACAGGATGAGAATTTGGGGGGAAGCAATATGTCCTTTTGGATACTTAAACAAGCACTCCAGTGAGAGGTGATGGTGCTCAGCAGGAGTCTGGTGTCAGAGAGCAAAGAACAGCAGAAGGTGTTGGTTTAGAGCTTCAGCTTCCCTTCAGACAGCAAAGTTCAACCCTGACCTGAACCTTTACCTGCCCCTCAGCCACAAAGGGGCCCAGAACAGTCCTCAGCCAAGGGGGCTCAGCCCACATGTGCAAACAAGCAGTGTGACATGGTGAATAGTTTGTAAAGGGCTGGTCAGAAGCAGCAGTAGGTTTTGTGTGTGCTCTTTTCTGATGCAGAGGGAACACTGGTGCCAGGAACAGACTTTATTCTGGCTGCTCTGAGGGAAGAGACTCCATTTTGTGCATCATTAAGCTGCTGCTGTTTTTGCTAAAGCTGTTCTTGCTCTTTCTTTAAAGCACCAGGGAGATGAATAACAGGGATGTCATTGGCCTGAGGGAGAGGAATGCATACTGGAAGGGGAATAGGCAGGGGTAGAATCATGGCAATTGTAAAAGTAACTAAAACAGTAATGCCATTTGATTTCCCCATTCCCTTTCATTTGAATTTAACTAGAAAAACAGCACAATTGCTACACTAAAGAGCATTTCAACAGCTGCTTTTCCCAGGAGTTCCTCCCAGGCTGGGTGCTAGGAATGAGGCTTTAGCATTTTAGATTAGCAGCAGATCTAGTTTCCATAACAACAACAAAAAATCCCGTTAGATCTAGAATAGCATTTCCAGTCTCTCAACAGCTCAAGTCACACTGCTGCTCTATTTTTGCTTCAGGTGAAGGAGGAGCTTTTGTTTCTTAGTGTCCCTGAACCCGTAGTACAACCAAGATGTGTCACTTGGGGAAGGAACTGCAAGACACTATGGCCTGTTGAGAGTTTCAGCTGGGACAGGAGGAATCAGCAGCTTTGTTTTGCTTTTACCCAGCTTCCGAGGCTGGGATGGCAGAAGGGAACAGCTCCCACCTGAGCTGCCTCCCTGCACAGTCTGCAATCTGAAAATGAGGGCTGCCCTGAACACCAGACAGTGAGGCAGGAGCTCAGGCAGTTTGTTTATTGGCAAATAAGTGCAGAAAACCATGAGCCCTACATACAGAGGAGCTCAGTGCCCTGTTACATCGGAGTGGTCACGATACCGTCGGGGAAAGTGCAAAAGATCAAGAAACAAGCAAAGTTGGGGCTGACATACCAAGGGCAGGGTGTGAACAGACAGCTTGGTGCAGGTGAGTCTCTTCCATCCAGCTTGAGTGGACAACTAGTTACACAGCAGCAGAAGTTCTTTAGGAGAGCTCCAGCTAAAAAGCTCATGACAGGATTAAAGGGCACACAAAGCCCCGTGAGCTGAACCACCACGTTCACCAGGAGCAGCCTGGATTGTTGAGGGTGTGTAGGGCCAGGAGTAGCTCCCTGGTGGAGGTACCAGCAAGGGGGAACTGTCCTTTTCTGTACTAGGGTGCACCAAGTCTGTTCACAGCTGAGATGGGACGGAAGCTTTAGTTAAATCCATGATCTAGGGTGAAAATAAAGTCAGGCTAAAACATGCCTGGAACAGACACACTGAAAGAAACGCCTGGACAATAAACACAGGGAGCAAAGCTTGTAAAAAGGCTTGTAAACTTTGCAGTCCAAGAGCAGTTTCTCAGGGGAAATGCAAGCAAGATGCATGGTCCCTTGCACTGAGGTTTGATTTCTGACATACAGGCCCTATGTGATTAGGCTGGTCTTCACAAGGACGTTTCCTTCCTGCTTCAGAGGACAGTTCTAGAGTGAAGCCATCAGGCACCATGGCAGGAAGGATGGCTCAGAGAGCCTCGTGTTACTCTTCTCCCATGGCTGAGCAAGGTGGATGGGTTTAACAGGCTCTGAACTCTTGAATTCAGCTTCCCTGCCTTAAGAGCTAGAACATGTCAGAGGGTTAGTGTGGGATAGTCCCCTCCCCCTGGAATGCTTGATGGTTTGACTTAGGTAATTCTACTGCTGAAGAGGAGAGAGTCGGGGAGGGACAGAGGCACTAACCCATACCAGACACAAGGGGAGTGTAAGATAAAGTGTTGAGCAGCTGCAGAGGGGCACACACAGCTTGCTGGCCCTGGGAAAGCCACTGCAATGAACGAGACTGGGGGGGGGTGGGTAGAGAAAGGTCATTGAGAATCTTGACACAGCAAGACTAACCTCAAAGCAGGTGCACTGGTAGTTAACACATTCAATCTTGGGTGCCACCAGCCCTTTCCCAAAGCCTTTCTGTAACAGTTTTACCACTTCTTTCCCACAATTCCCACGTTAGCAATGGAGTGTCAACCCTGAAGAGAGCAATGGTCCCGAGTGAAGAAATCCGCATTGGAAGTGCCAGGAGATGAGGGGTGCATTCTGCTTGTACATTCTTCTTCCTGGAGACATTTAACTTAACAGTTCCAAGTAAGTGACAGGAACTTTCCCTTTCTGGTTCCCTCTTTCCCCTATGAGCCAGTCTGGATCCATGCCTGGCAGGCTGTACACAGTGATCATCTGGGGAGAGAAGATGGCATTAGACAGGACCTTACTCTGCAGACAGAGCCAAGTTCAGTCAGATGGCTATCCAAGGAACAGTAATTCCTGCAGTTAATTTATCAGGCACCTGCACCCTTGCCTGGAGCTATCTGCAGCTTGAAGAGCTACAGAAATCTGTCCAGTGATGTCCCTGTTGCTTTTTCATTCTCAAAATTGACTTAAGGTGTCTTTGCATAGAGGGTGGTTTAATATTGCCACTTCATCCCTTCTGAATGCAAGTGTTCGGTGTAGGGAACAAAAGAGTTTGCAACTTGCTGAATCTCCTCTCAGTAGCTCATCCCATTGCTCTCAGAGAAGGTGGGTCTATCTGAGGGGCTCCATGAAGGCACTAAGTGTTTTTGGGGTATTTTGTTAGCTGGGTACAATAGGAATAGAAGAGTTATTGGGGTGATGTTCTTCAACAGGTAATGGCCATGAGCACAAGCTCACTGCAACTCAGTGGATACCAGTGTCAAAGAAAAGACTCTTACCAGCAGTTCCATGAAACAGGGGGTTTAGGGGCAGGAAAAGTCACCCAGACCTTGCTGAGCATGCAATGGGCTGTCAGGCAGTTACAGTGAAGTTCAACCCAAAGGAAAGCCACCAACCTCATCTGCAAGAAGAGCCAGCTCAGTGCTGTCAGCTGCTTCATAATCATAGAGGACTCTGGCCTTCCGTGTCCCACTGGCAGGAGGCTTGACTTCATTTGGGTTCAGTACCCCCTCTGCCACCGTGTTAGGCACCCCAACAATGGTGGGCACAACTGGGATAGTAGGCACAGCAGGGAGAGTGGCAGCAGCAACAGAGGGTGGAGAGGTAGCAGCTGGGGGAGGAGATGTGGATTCTGCGTTGCCTACGAACGTGCCTGAAAATCTTATACAGGAGAAAGAACAAAGATTAGTCAAGCTCTAATGTGAGGAGCCAAGAAAACCTTGTGCTGGGAGTTCCAGCTCATGACTGACACACCTACACTGCCCTCCCTGTGGGGAAATGATCTCGGGTGCTGAGACTGGTGCTATTTGCTTGCAGTGCCCTGTTGCAGGACTGGCACCAAACGTGCAGAGTAGGAGAGTGACACATGGCACCAGAGGGCTCTGGGCAGGTGCTGCTCTCAGTTCTGTGGCTGTTGTACTGAGCCTGTTGTGCTGAGTGCTTGCCCTGATCTTGTATGGTGCTGTTACCTGTTTATTCTGCTAGTTCTTCAGGAACGGGATATTGTTGCTGTTAAACTGGATGCCACAACTGGAGGCTCCCAGGCTTTCTGGGCTTTCTAGACTGAGACAGTAATGGAGTTTGGTCTCGTTTATCTGTAGATGCCCCATGCACTAAGGGAGAGCAGCTCTGGCCCTTGTGCTGAGTCTGCAGAGACTCCAGAGCTTGGCTGGGTGAAGAGCTCCAAGAGCCCCTCGTGTGCAGCATCTTACTTACATTTCTCCTTTGGAGCTGCAAGCATGGAAAAGAACAGAACAGGAGTAGTGAGTGATCACATGGAGGCAACAGCCCCTCCTGGGTCAGGCCAGGTGACAGGTACCAGACAAAACAGCCCTGCCCACACCCATGGGATGTGCCACCAGCAGCACAGAGCTGGGGCTGCTGCAGCTGAGCACGCTCCACTCACTGCCTGGCAACTGAGACTCCTCTCCCATGGGATTCAATAAATTTAGAGGAAGAATGTTTGAATTCTCGTGGCCATCATGCTTTGAGATGAATGTATAAACCCCAGATTAACCCAAAGCCTGCTCTAAATGCACTACCACCAGGATTAGTCACCATTCCATTAGCTCAGAAGCTCTGAGCTGGGGAGGGGGCTTTGTAACTTCTACCCAGCAGGATGATGTGGGAGGGAAGCCTGAGCTGAGTGACCCTCAGAGAGGTAAAGCAGTCTCTTGTCTCACCTGCCCAGTTGCTTCTGCAGTTCCAGCATGGATTGGTAACACTGAGCATAGTAGTTGGTCTGAGACTCCACAAACTCGTGGAGACAGCGAAGATGATTCACCTGGAGGGAGAGGAACCATAAGCTGATCTGTGTTTGGTTACCGGGCACAGGAACTCTTCCTGCAGCCAACAGCTGCCCCCCAGAGAAGCTGAGGTGTGTTAGCCAGTGTTTGAGAGCATTACTTGGTTGCTTTAACACATGGTTTTGTTTGGGAATGCTGCCCAAGAGTGGTCTCGGGGAGGCTGCTCCTGGCACAGAGGTGTGCCAAGGTAGATACCTGTGGGCTAAGCCCACAGCTCCAGTGAGATAATAAGGATTTTCTGGGCTGGAGCATTCTGAGGGCTGCAGAGCTGCCTGTGCAGGCTTCATTATGGTTTTAGTTGGAGCATTTGAGGTCGTACAGGGAGGTTGCTGTAGCATCCATATTTAGGACCTCTACTCCTGCTCAGGGTTGGGCTCCATCACCCTCTTGGCATCCTTCTAGAAAGCAGCCCCCAATCTGTGCAGTCCCTGCCACCCCCGTTACCTGGGCAGACTCACATGTGTGCTGCTGATCCCCTCCAGCAGCAGCCGGGTCACCTCTGCCTGTCGATCGAACTCGGTCTGCGTGAGCCGCAGCTCCTGCTCTGCCTGCGGAACAGGACGGGGTGGGAGAGGGCACAGGGCAGAGATCCCTCAGCACCCACCCACCACCTCCACCAGCCCCTCCTGGACCCTGAGACACTCTGAGTGAGGATTCCAGAGGCCTCTGGCTGTATTTCTGTTCCATTCCTGCTTGATCCTGCACGGGATCGCTGCAGTCAGGGGCTGACAGCTCAGGACTGGCACATGAAGCTCCTACTCCCCCAAGACCAGAGCATGAAGATGGAGAGGCTTTGTTAAGCCTGAGGTGAGAAGCCAGTCCTATGCCAGCATCTTTTTACTGCCTATGGGCACAGCAACGTGAGAGCCTCCCTGAGTGTCTCTCCAGAACTGCCACTTTCCCCAGTATCCTTCTGAGCACCATGGAACAGGGGCTGAGGCTGGGGAGCATTTGCCAAGTGGCTGTTACTGAATCTCTCTGCAGTGGAGATGAGCACCCCAATTCAGCTTCTGGACAAGGTTCCCCCATCAAGCTGGTTACTTATTTTGAGCTAGGAGGAATTAAACAATGGTTAAGAGGAGGCAACTCTGTGGCAGATGTTGGGAATACAAAGACAGCTGGATCCTGGACCCCCTCTTTACAGACAGAACATCTCCTTACCCCCTGCCTGGGTGGTTTGGCAGGGATAGAACCCCTGGGTGGAGCCTCACAAAGAGCTCCAGAAGTGCTGGAGCAGTTGGGTGCTCTGGTGAATGTTCTCCCCTCCCCCTGCCTGAGGGAAAGGGGTGACAAACAGGCACACCGGTTCTCTCCAGCATGCATTGCTCCTTAACACTAAGCAGAACGTGCCAGTTCCCCTAGTGCTGTGACTGACAACACAGAAGAACTTGCTGGGAGGAGAGTAGGGGTTCTGTGTCCTTTCCCCTTCTCCAGGAGTGGGTGGTGGTTCCCACAACTGGCACCAGTTCTGCTGCTTTGGCAATGCCCTGGTCATTTGGAAGTGACCCCAGAGGGCTAATCCAGGCAGACTGACCCTGCTCAGAACTCACCACTGCTGGTGGTTCTGAGCAGGGTCACCCCAGAGAAGGCCCAGCCTGCTCAGCAGGGCTTGGAGGAGCTGCTGCTGGCCATGACATCTCATCTGGAAGCCAGTGCTGTTGTACAGCTGGGCTAGAATAAAGAAACACTTCCACTGCCTTTTAATAAGATTTGTCTATTTTAAGCTCCAACTGATCTATTTTCTTGCATCCTCTGTATGAAGGGGATTATTTAAAGGCAAAGGGGCAAGGTAACAGGAAACACCACTGTGATGCCTTGTAAGCACCAAGAGATTCCTGCTCCAGAAGCTGAGAAGAGACTTCAGCAGCAGCAAAGTTTTTTGAAACTTGTGACCAGCAGACCCAGCTCCACTGGATCTGGGATCTGAGGCAGTGACTCTCCCTGCCAGCTCTGAGCAGTTGCAGGGTCTGGTTTCCTCTAAAACCAGCACTGGCCTGTGACCTGGGAGGTCCCTTCCAGTCTCGTGCTTCTGCAAGACATGGAGAACTTGGAAGCTTACTGACACAATTCCATGCTATCCAACCACGATAGACCATAGAGGGACAGAGCTTTTGCTTGCAGCTGACTGGAGTAAGCTTATTTGTTTGAGGGACTGAAGGACATACAGTTCAAAACCAGCCAGTCTGCTCGGATGCTGCAGTCAGAGCAAGGCAGTGATCAGCTGCTATCATGCAGAGCATGCAGGAACGTGCCATTCTGCCACCCTGCAGTGCAGGCTTCAGGCTAAGGTCTGCTGGGGTGTTTGAGGTAGGAAAGGCAATGGGATCCCAGAAGGTGTCTCTGGGAGCTCCAAACCATGCTGGAGCTCCACAGAGCTCACCCTGGTCTCTAGTCCACTAGCAGCCCTCCATCCGTCTTCATGGACAAATCACAGTCATCTTGCAGAACCCATAAACAAGATCTGGGACTTTGCTTCCGTGGATCCACTCAGAAGAGGAATTGCAGCTCACCCAGCCAGAATCAACTCCTCCACAGGCTCCAACCCTCCCACCCTGCCCTCCTGCCAGAGCTGTTCCCAGGGAAACCCTCTGTCCTCGCTTCAGCTCCGCCTGGAGCTCCTCACACCCCAGAACAGGCAGGCAAGGGGCTACTAGAAGCTAGAGCATGGCACTGCTCAACTGGAGTGGGCAGGGCCTTGGGCACAGGAGCAGAGCTGAGCCCCAAGGCAGCTCCTCCCCTCTGCTCCCGACACCACTGGGGTCCTGGAGCTGCCTTTTCTCCCAGACAGACACAGTCTGTTTGCCTGGGAGCTCCCTCACTCCAGTACAGCCAACTGGCCCCGGGGCAGGCTGCTCCCAACCCACTGTCACTCACACTGGACAGTGGGGCTGTGGGCTCGGGACCAGAGCTGGCAACAGCACCATCCTGCTGGTCCCCCTGGCACAGGAGTAGGGAGGAATCTGCAGCATCCCACCCTCTGAACACCACCAGCATGCCCAGAAGGTTTTGAGCACCACAATAGCCGGGTACTTACTTTTTCCACCTCGTCGCTCCAAAGCTGCAGGGGCCACAGAGCAACAGGAAAGGAGATCAGTGTTGGAGATATGGAGGAGCACTCGGCATTAACACCAATGGGCAAGGACACTCCGTGGACACAGCAGGTCAGCTCCAGGGACAAGCTAGCCCTTCACCCAGCAGCAGCTGCCAGCTCCATGCCCCTTCCCCTCATTCCTGCACCCTGCAGCTCAGTTTCACAATGGGAGAGCGTGGCCGTGCCACCAGAGCCAGCAGCACCCCAGCTCTGCTCCCTGCCAGGGCTGTTTCTGCTTTGGGCAGGTTCCAGGAAGAAAAGGGACCAAGCAGCAGAGTCCTCTGAACAGCAAGGGCCACTTCGCTGAAGACTGCAGAGGTTGGTGGTGAAGGACAAGCCTTCTTTTAGGATGGTGGAGAGGCAAGTGAGCTGCTTGAGCCCACAAACAGGGCCTGGGAGCTGCTGTGAGCTCAAGCCAGACAGAGGTCAGTGCCCCTCTCCCACTGGTCCAGAGAGCTCTAATGGGATCATAACTCAGCCAGTTTGTGCTACCAAGAGGCACATCAAGCTACGGGAGGGAGGAAGCAACGGCTGGATGGTGCCTTTGAGCCAGGCAAACAGCCACACCATTCCTTCTGTCCTCACCCACAGGGACACATTCAGGGCAGCTCGACACTGCCAGCTGCTTGCTGGGATCTGGCTCCAGGACATGAAACAGTTGACAACCAAAGTCACGCAGAGCAACGGGAAAGGGAGAGAAGAGGTAGAAAAACACATTGATCCTTCCCAGAGGTCCTCGGCTTGACAACTCCTCAACAGACCTCTTCCTCAGCCCTGGCAACATGAAATCACCCTGGATCAACTGGGAGCACAGCAGCCTTCCAGCAACACCCCACAGCAGCGAGGGCATGGCCTCTGTGCCACCCTTTGATGTCACCTTTGCAGAAGAGGGAAGCTCACCACAGCGTGGCTGAATTTGCCCTGCAGGCACCTGGGAACCCTGTGCTGGCCACTGTGGGGTCAGAGGGAGAACAGGCTGGGTTTAGACCCAGGTGCTCCCAGCTGAGCCCCACTGAGGTTTGCTCACTAGCACCTGCCCTCAGCTGGGCTGTGGTAGCCCCAGAGGCAACCTCACCAGCCAGTATAAGGAGCACCTGCAGGAGCTGCCTGGACTGGTGGCAGCAGGAAAGGGTGCCAGGCTCCCTGCCTTGGTGCTCGCTCCTCTTCTGGCTTCTGCCTCCTGGCCTGTGGCTCAGCTCCTGCTCCATGGTATGTACCTATCTCTTCTTGCTTGGGGGGAGTTATTGTGGCTGGTTGGTGATCTGAGGCTGTTTTCTCTGATGGTTAGGTTGATCTTTTGTTACTCGAAGTCAAGAACTGGTTTAAATAAGGCCTGGACTGTTTCAGCCCTGCTTGGGGACACAAGTCCCTTCACCTTCTCAGTCCCAGAGCTCCTGCTCTGGAAGGCAGGCAGTGGGAAGATCCTTGTAGGCAGCTGAGAGGCAGGTCCTGGCCTGAGCTGCTGCTCTGTCAGTGCACCCTCGTGGTTGTGGAGCAAGGTTTACTCCGGGGCAATGAGAAGCTTTCACTCTGGCCACAGGTCTCCCTGATTACATGCTGTAGGCAGAGCTTCAGCTGTTCCAGGCCCCTTTGGTCACTGCAGTACCCACTGGATTTGTAGCCAGGTTTGTGTCTCTTCTCATGTCCTTACTCTGACCCTGGTGCTCTGGGATGGTCCAGCTTTGCCCAGATCTGGGCTAAGGCACTCTGTGGTTCTGGTCAGAAGTATTTCAGACAGCTCAGGGAACATACAAAGCCATGACCTACACTCTTGTCCTTCTCCACCCCAGCTCAAGCCAAAGGAACCCTCTTCAAGGTACTCAATATGTTTTTCTTGGAACCATTCCTAGGATTACAGCACAAGTAGCAGGGCCTGAGAGAAAGGGATGTTTAGGCTGCACAGCCCAGTACACCTTCTTACACAAAAACTAAAGGTCAGTGTGGGAGAGAGGAGAAATGGTTCCTCAGCCTCCAACTTGTACAATCCAAGGGAGGTGTTTGTCTCCAGGTGGATCCAATTCCAGCTAAACCCTCCTGTTACAGAAGGGGAGGAATAAAAGCACCACGTTATCCACCTCTCCAAAACCCAAACCCATCACAGTTGGTATCCAGATCAGAGCCCTGCTGTGAGGGCACGTGGTCCAGGAGAGAGCTGACCTGTTTGCTCACCTGTAAGCCAAAGCTGTTACCTGGGCACCAGCAATCCCTTCAGCAAGGCACAGAGCTTGGCAGAGAGGGGGGCAGCGCCCGCTGCTCCTGCTGCCAGTGCCCGCTAAGACTAAAGCAGCACAAAGGCTCTGGCCTGGAAGAAAAGCAGAGCAACAGTATGAGGAGCTCCTCCTTGCAGTGCCTGACCCCTTGGGATGATGGATGCTGGGATTAGAGAGCTTGGTGCAGAGCAGCCCTGTCTGCACAGAGCTGGGGAGCAGCCTGGGCTCAGCCCGGGTTTCTGCTGACTGGAGATGCCAATTGTTAGTCGAGTCACCCCTGCTGGTGCTGCTGGACTTCAGGTGGCACTTCAGCCACCCAATGCAACCTCTGGACTAGTTCTGGAAGGCACAAGGACTGCTGCTGGTAGGCCAGCAGGTTTCCTACAGGCACCCCTGGTTGCTCTGCAATGCAACCATCAAACATGCTGGCCGCTGACCTAGAGCAAGTCTGTCTCCTGGAGCCCTGCTCTAGCTGCTGCCACCATCACTGCTGCCAGGGTTCTGCAGCATAGCTCTGAACTAGGCAGAGCTGTGCCAGGGTAGACACCTGTGGGTTAAAGGGCTCCCAAGTCTATTTGTCCTGTCACAGCAGGAGCAGGTCAGTTTGTAGTCTGGTGATGACTGGACATACTCAGCTGAGCATCTGGGCTCTGCAAGATGCTGCTGTGCATTAAACAAGTGTTTGCCTTCAGGTCTGCTTTACAAAGCCTCAGGGAATAATTGGGATATGCTGGTCTAATCAGTGCTACTCAGAAGCAGGGAAAGCCCGGTTTCTCTGCTCTGATTCTCCTAGAGCTCAGTTTTAGTCTGTTGTTGTGCTCTCCTTGGAACAAATCTTCCCAAAGGAGAGGGCAGAGCCACAGGTTCACTGCTTGTTGCTGTGCTAGAAGAGATGGAAACTGAGCAGTTGCTACTGCATCACCAGTATCAGCTTCTTCCTAAGGAGACTCATCACCAGTCCTGTTACCTGTGGAAATGGTTTTCCAGCTATTTAAGCTATTTCTGATCCCAGCATCACTTTCCAAGAAGGTCAGGACAGGTGCCCCAGGGAACTAACACTGATGCTATCAGCTCAGACATACCTTTCTCCAAATGGGATGGGTTTCCATTAACCAAATCAAACTTGGGTTTTTTTTTGTTTGCTAGAAGGTTGGGCTGTTCTTTTTCATATCTACAGCTCTCACTCCTCAGCCCTTCCATTCCCAGATTATTCTATTAACAGGCATCAGTGTTGTTCTGAATGCTATTTAGGAAGCAAGATGATCAATTTTCAACATTTTAATGAGAAATGTGACATTGTGCAATGGGGAGCCATGAACACAGCAGGGAAAGTCTATTGCTTGACCACAACTGCTCAGTGCAACACAGCAGAGCTTCACCAGGCTATTCACCCACCCCAGCACATCTGCCTGCCTACCAGCTGCCAACAGACAGGCCCCGAGATGGAAGGGGGATAAAATGACCTCAGTTTGCAGAATAGCTGAGCCTGCCCTGTCAGCCTAGGGTGTTACTGACACGGGGGGTGGCAGAGATCCCTCCACCTTTGCTTCTCTTGGCCTCAGAGCGCTGACACCACAGCACCCATCAGGCAGTTGTGTGTGGGACATTGCCAGGGAACCATCTAGTAAGGCTAATCTCTGAAGGTTTTGCCTTTCAATTGCTCCACTAGGGATTGAATCAGCAGGTTCCCACTAGAAATGTGGAAAAGGAATGGCAGAGAAACTGGAAAGCAAACCGAGCAGCACAAGTGCCAGCCCCCGACCACACACCCCCTCTGGGGTGATCCGTGTCCTTAAGGTGGAGTCAGAGGAACCCGGGCAGCCCATGTCACATTAAAATGTTGAAACTAGCAGAGCAGGAGGTCCGGGTTTGTCGGGTGGAGAGAGGGGCGGGAAGAGGCGGGGGGGGGGGGGAACACCCGGGAGGGAACAATCTTACCGCCGAGGCGCTGGCCGAGAGCACGTAATTACGAGGTCTAGTCTCCTGAAAGTCAGGCACAGCCTGGGGGGGGAATAGAGTGTCACGTACAGGTCAAGGTCGGGCAGTGGCTGGAGGTTTTCTCCTGCCTGTGCTGGGAGCTGAGCTCTGATTCCTGCGGGGTGCAGGAGGGAGGTTCCCCCCAGGCTCCGGGCTGGAGGAGCTGGGCTGGCTCACACAGCCACACCTGGTACTTCAACAGCAGCAGCTCTGCCTGTACTCACAGCTAGCTGCTCCTAGGGACAGTGGGGATGAGGCAGCACGATCCCAAACACATTTCCCATTCTGCTCGGCCAGCAGGTTGCTCATGTCACGTTGGCTCAGCCCAGAGGGCAGCACCTTCCTTCTCACTCCCTACCCAGCAGTGTCCCTGTACAGGGCCTCGTCCCTAAGGCATCTGTGTTTCCTAGTGTCAGAGCACCCTTCCCACAGTGCCTTCCAGAGAAACATCTACTGGTTCTTACTCTCCACAAGCCTCTGGGAATGTTTCCTCCTAACAGATCCCCTTTCAGGAAGGGGCACAGCATAGCCAAAGCAGATCCAGTCCAAAGCCTTCCCTTGCCAAAGGCAGGATATGAGTTTTCATCCCAGAGGTCAGAAAACCTCTAAGCCACTTCTCCATGGCTAAACCTCTGCCCTGGGTGGGAAGATTTGTTAAGCACTCTGGAGGTTTTCCTCATTGGGAATGCAAGGGATCCAGTCCAGCCCCGCAGGGCAGTGGGCTCACTAACCATCACATCCCATGGTCTCTAGCCAGCTAAGCTTAGGCCTCCTCCTGGGATGGCCTTTGCTGGTAGCACCACCAGAGCTAAGCCAGTGAGCCAGCTTACCTCAGGATCCTGGCACTGGTGTGATGGGTCAGGGTACCCTCCTGGTCAGCATTTACTGCCCAGCAGGTCAGTGTGCAAAGCTGGCACACAATCCAGCTATGCTGTTAATCCTCTCAGACCCCACAGTTTCCCTCCCAGGTTAATCTCTTTGCAGCTCACCCAGATCTACTTAGACATGCTGACCCGACTGGCTGGGCCCCGAGCAGCCTGCTGGGATGAGTGACCAGTGTGTGAAGAGCAGTCAGGCAGTCCCAACAAGAACAGATTTTGTTTTTTTTTAAACCATCTCAGAGTTTTGGGGATGGCTGGAGGAAGGAATAAGGAGGAGAGATTCCTATTCCAAGTCAAATCTGAATATAGGGAAAAAAAATACAGCAGTGATGTTTGAGGCCAGCATAGCAGCTGGCTCGACTCCTCCCTGTGGGGAGAAGAGCTGGTTCACAGAAACACCTTCCTAGGCCTTTTATTTATTCTTTTGTTCTTTAAAAATAAGATCAAGAGCAACTAAGGAAACCTCTCCTTCCATTCCCTGGCCTCCAGGGAGTCCCAAAACTAGTCACAGCAGATGGGATGATGGAGACAAGCTGCTCTTGCACTCCTGTGTGTGGATTTGCAAGCAGTGGTCAAAAGGGACCCACCTCCCTCCCCCTTCTGCTCTTGTAGTGGAGGAAATGGGCAGAGCCCTGGAGCCTGGAGGACAGAACAGCACCACAACCAGATCAGCCTCCCTGTCATTGTCTCTGGGCTGCCTCCCTCCCAGGAGAGGGACTGGCCACCCAACCCTGAGCGGATGTTTCCCGGAGCCCCTGCCTCTTGAGCACTGCTTGCAAGCAGTGGGGATGGACCTGGGGGGCTGCAGGCAGCCAAAAGATGCTCCCATCTTTTTGGAACATCTTCCCCAGGCAGCCACAGCCCTGACCACGCTCAGTACATGCTCCAGGGCCAGTCCCAATGGGACAAGGGAGATATGAATTTTCATTTTTAAATGGGAAAGAGACAATGAGAGGTGTTAAAAAAAAAAAAAATCACAGCACTGTTAGCACAGTCAATACTCACATCTCCCTCACACTGAGCCAATTACAAAGAAACAAAACAAAAAGGTTAGTAAACAAAATAGCATCAACAGGAAGGACAAAGCAGAAAGTCTGACAGAAATGCACCAGTCCAGACACTCAGAGAAGCTCCCAGGTCTGGGCAGCAGCACAGGGGGAGGGTCAGTCACCAGACAGAAGCTGGGGGAACACGAGTTTGCACTACAAGGGGGAAGAGCAGCAAGAGAGGGGTGAGCTGGGAGAGGTGAGATACTTGAGGCCAGCTTGGATGGGGAGATGTGACACAGGACTCCAGGCACATTATAGGGAATGTTTTGGTCTCATTATGGCACGGAGTGGTTCTGCCTGTGCCTTGTCCTCTAGTGGTGAGGCACCCAGAGGCAGGGAGCCAACCTTTAAGCTAAGCTGGGTAAGAGATGGGTGCCCACAACAGCAGCCAAGGTTGCTCTTATGTTGTGTGATCTCTGATTTAGAGGCAGAGTGGCTTGGGGAGAAAACCCTGGAAATCTCAGCCTGGCTCCTCATCCTACCCAGGGCACCCCAGCCCTGTGGTTCAGGGGGAACCCAAATTTTTCTTTTCCAGTACAGGGAAGTTCCTCACCCAATGGTCTGTGAGCAGGTGAGAGGCCTTGGGATCACTTAACATAGGAAGCAACATAAAGAGGGTGGAAAAGGAGGAAGCACGGGAGGTATCAGTTTAAAGCAAAGGCCACCACTGTCCCCTTCAGAAAGGAAATTGGGGATCCCTGAAGTTGGATCTGATTGAGCAAGAAGGCTTTTTTTAAGAAAGGGCAGCTATCACTTTTGTTCACTCAAAGCTTTGATCTGGGCTTTCCCACAGAGGCCTGAGCACTGTTAGACCTGCTGATGGAGGCTGCTGAGCTTAGCACAGCTTCCCCCTATGGCACATGTGCAGCTGGAGAAAGGGAAAGAGCCTGGGAACTGGGCACCCAGGGAGCTGCAAGGCCAGCTGAGCAGAAAACAGGCTCATGGCAGGGCTCCTAGGCTGGTATCCCAGAGACTGACTGACAAGGATTCCTCCTGTTCTGATTGCATGTGCTCTGCTTGAGCTCCTGGCCCCGGGTTAGAAGCAGATCTTGGCAGGTCCTTGTGCCAACAGCCAGAGCACTACAGGACACCAGTCTGCTCCAACAAGGCCTTCCAGGGAACCCAGCAGTGCCCAGCTACAGCCCCTCAGCCCAGGGAGCACCGTGACCTGACAGGTCTGTCGGGCTCAGACAAGCTCTTGGAAGCACTTGTCCCCTGAGGCTCAGGGCTGTGACACTGCGTGACTTGCCAGTCCCTTCTGCACCACTCTGACCTGGGAGCTTTGCTGGTTTATTTGCTACAAATTCCCCAGAGCCAGAGGGCAGGACCAGATGGCACCATGAGCTAAGTGAACAGAGAGGCTGAAGGAAAGGTCTCTTGGTAGCCAGTCTGACCCTGGCCACCCCTTCCAGGCTCCTACAGCACTCCAGCCTGGAGAAGGCTGTGCTGGCCAAATCCTAACTGGTCTGAAGGTCTGGCTCTGCTGCAGAGCCCAGCATGCACCTCCCAGCTCAGCTCTCTCTTGCCTTGCTTTGAGAACCTCAGGGACCTTAGCAAGTCTTCAGAAGACACAGTCTTTTAGTTACCAGCACAAATCATCCAGCAACCACTATGAGGCAGGAGCTTGAAGTAGAAGTTTCTAGGCTCTGGAAGCTCAGAACTATTTGTTTCAGCAACTCTCTCATGGGAGGATATCTTGGGAGCAGGCCTGTGGCTCCTGCTCCCAGTTCCCTTCCATACCAGTCGAGGAATCCCCCATCCATGTCTGCCAGAGCCAGGACACAGTAGGGCAGCCTAATGGGAGCCAAGCCCTGGGGCCAGAGGGAGAGGAATGAGGGAAGAAGTTACCGCAGCTTTAGCCTCGGCAGCCTTGGCTTTCTTCACCCTGGCTTTGCAGGCATCCAGGTCCAGCCGGCGGTTCTGCAGGATCCTCCGCTCCTTCTGGAAGGGACAGAAAGCAGGGAAGAGCGCTTGGGAGCTGCTGGGAGGGAAGGGGGCAGGGTATCATCTAGGAATCCAATCTATTTCCTTAGTAAAAAAAAAAAAATGCTAGGGAGAAAGAAGCAGTTGTTGTGTTCATCTTGGTAAAGAGAGTTTTGGGTCTGGCTGCCAGGGATCCAGGCTGGGAAGAGGGAAGCTGATGGGTGGGGGGTGCCCACTAAGCTGCAGGAGTCAGGGCAGGAGTTCCCTTACTCCAGCTGACAGCCCTTCCCTGTGCAGAAGGAGCTCTGAGCCAATCTAGGATGGGCATTCCCCAAGCTTTGCATTCTTTGATGGGAAACGTTCGGAGTCCTCCTTTCTCACAGGGAAGGAAAAGGAATCCCCCTAGCACCTTTTCCTTCTCCCACCACCCTTCTGTGTGTGTTGCTGAGCTCCCCTCCCCGGGGAGTACTCACAGCTATGGTTCTCCAGTCCCCTTCCAGGAAGTTGCGCAGGGGGGTCAGGAAGTTCATGGAGGCAGAGTGGATGAAATCCCGCTCCGCTGCACCCAAGCGCCTCTGAGTCTCTCCGACTTTTATCAAGGTCTTCCCTGCAATAACAGGAGCTTTCAACTCCAGGAGAAGCCATTTCACATTGTGTTGGCTTCAGCCAACTCACCCAGAGCTGCCAGGCTCCAGGGCTGGGGGACAGAGGCGCAGTGTCCCCTGCCTGGCCAAGGTGCCCCTGCCCGTCCCGCCCCAACTGCAGCCTGCTCTGAGCCTGGGGCCTCAGCTGCTCCCAGGGCAACTCTGATCTTATCTACCTGCCAGGCCACTTATTCCACTGATGGCCTTTTGATGCTCCACCTGCTTGTGCAGTTATCTTTGTCTCATCGAACAGAGCAGTAAATTAAAAAGCACCAGAGCAGAAAAACAAAGGGTTGCTGAGGCAATGCTGGCTGCAGATGCAGTTACAGCTGTTCAGTCAGTCCAGGACTCTATTGAGCAGCTATTGATCTGGGGAGCAGCTACAAAGCTCGTGGCAGAGGCAGGGACAGCTGGGACTTAAGGCTGTACAGGTCTGTTGCTTAAAAAAAAGCCCCAATTTCTCCCAGATTGAGAGTAGAAAGATACTTTGTGTGGTCAAGAAGGGGCCTGGTGAGGCTTGTAGCCCAACACCAATCTTCCCAAGACAGTTTTCCTGTTCTCTTTCTGCTGGAGAAAGATTTTCACTCTCTGCTTGCAAAACAGAGGATGGCTCTCTTGTTCAGTCTAGAGGAAACCAGATGCCACCTTAAACTCAAAACATGCTCAAACTGGACAAAGCTAAAGCCATTCACTCCCTGGTCAGACTGGTTT
The DNA here is from genome assembly GCA_024611195.1 of Ceyx melanurus. Lineage (NCBI taxonomy): Eukaryota > Metazoa > Chordata > Aves > Coraciiformes > Alcedinidae > Ceyx > Ceyx melanurus. The sequence goes on along the minus strand of JANHGL010012785.1, from coordinate 8,228 downwards.
AGAAAGCCACAGCATAGTTGAGTGTTCTGTAACCAGTGCCACTGGCTGCCTTGGATCCATGTGTCTTTGGTTCTTCTCTAGCTCTGCCCTGCTTTGCTGTGGAGTAAAGACTTGGCTGCCTGCTCCAGAGGGGCTTCTGTTTGCTTCTGTGATAGAGAAGACCCTTCTCTGGCATCAGCTCTGACACACAGGCAGGTTGGTTGCCACCTTGGCCTCCTCAAGAGGCCAGTCTTAACCCAAAGCAGCAGTGGGGCTGCTGTCCTGGGAAGGGAGGGTTTCCCATGGCTGACTTACCATAAGGTGTCCCTGGCCCAAAGTCAGTAGCTGCTTCTGTCATGTACTGAGCCAGCAGCTCCCCGTTGGTGACCCGGGAAGGCACCTTCCGGTCAAGCTTCTCGTAGAGGAATTCCTCTACTCTGGCACCTGCAATGGGGATGCCACAGGTGGTTACAGGGTTGGGGATGAAGGAAGGGTCCCTGGAAGTGGCATTCAGGGTAGCCCACCCCATGCAGTCCTCAAGAATGTGTTGGACAGCAAAAGCTAGCACCAGGAGGAGGTGACCCCCAGTCCTCAGGGGCTCTGTGGGGCAGCAGCCACCTCTCAGCTACATGGGCAAGTTTCTTCCAACCCCCACAAACTCAATGCACCAGGGCTCTCTGCCAGAGGGCATGTCTTTTAACTCTGAGCTGCAGGTGATGTTCGTCCTTCAAGCCTTGGAAGGAACTGGACTTACTGGGGTTTGGCTGCAGCAGAACTTCTGTCTGACGCAAGATCTTCTCTGTCCAGTTCTTTGTGCAGTCTGCCCTGGCCAGGAGGTTTTCAAAGTGAGCATCTAGTTCAGTCTTCTCAGCCTGGCCCAACTTTTCTTCAGTGAACTGCAGGAAGGGGATAGTCATTAGAAGGTCTGTTCTTCTAAATCAAATTCACAGTGTGCTACAGAGCTCACTGAGGCTGCTTCTGTCTCAGGCATTTATCTCAGAGCAGAGCTAAAGCACCTTCAAGGTCTCATTCTTTGTTCCCAGGCATCTTCCAGGGGAAGAGGGCAGGAGGGAGGCAAGCACTGAGCTAAATATAGTCCAGGTTTGAGAGGTGGTTCAGGAAAAGTAACTTTTAATAAGGCCTGGTACAAAAATACTTTAGTTATGAGGAATGCATTTAAATGTGCACATCGCTTCCAATACTTCATGTGAGGGAAGGTGCCACCTCCCTTCACCTTCTCCTCACCAATGCTGGGTCCTGCCCACCCCCCAGGATCAGGAATGCCACCTGATGAGTCAGGTTTTCCTCTCCTCTTCCTGGACAGGTGTGTACACAACACTGGATTTGTTACAGTGCTCGTGAGTGCCCTTTGGCAGCTGTCAGACTGACAGTGTCTGAGCTGCCTCCCAGCTCCTCTCCTGCCTTGCTGCCCACAGAGCAGATGAGGTTTGAGGAGGCTCAACGTCAGAATTTCAGTAAAAATACTTTCAGCAAGTGACTCTTCCTCTAGGACATGGTCTGAAGCAGGGTACTGAGAGAAACATAATGGAGTCTGACATTCTCTCAGCACTCAGATTTCTACTGGCATCAGACCCTTCCTCCAAGATTCCTCTTAAGTTTAAAATGAGCAGCAGGGAAAAGCAGGTTGTGCAATTCTTCAAGTGTTTTCCTACTGGGCAGTGACATCTGCCACGGTCTGTCAGTGTGGAGGAGCAGCATCAGATCACCTGGGCACCCCTCACTGTGTCCTTGGGGGATTTCTGAGAGAGGAGCCTGTTCCCCCCATCCCTTCTCCATCTTTGACTTGCTGTTTTCATCAGCTGGACAACTCCAGGGGATTTTTAAGCATCATTTCCTGCCCTTGATGGAACCAACATCTCGTTGGGTCATACTAAAAGACCCCTTCAGACGACTAAGCCACTTGAGATCCTACAAAGGTTGCAGTTGTCCTTTGAGCCCAGGCTGCTGGTGCCACTGAGTTATCAGGATGTGGAACTCTACAGTACCTGGTACAGTTAGGTGCCAAGAGATTAAAATCTGGCTAAAAGTCTTAGATGAACTAGAGCTGTCTGGGCTGCTTCTGGTACCTTCTCCTCTCCCCCACCCCACTGCTCAGCTCTGGAGGGGCCAAGATGCCCTCTTCACGGGGTCTTAGCCAGGTCTTGCTTTCTGGTAAGCTCTGTTCCTGTGGCTGCCCAATGCCCCAGTTCATTCTCAACCAGTATGATGCTGGGCACAAGGTGAGATAAGGAGCAAGCCCAGAACCAGCACGTGAGGTGGGCAAACAGCCCTGGGGAGCCCTGCTAGCAGCCCGGTGTGGGTGTTGCTGCAGGTCTGAGACACACAAGCCCTGCAGGTGTTTACACAGTGACCTGTCTGGGCAAGATTCGAGCCAGGGAACTGCTTTGTCAGATGTCAGTGGGGACAGACACTCAACTGCAGGGACAGTCACAGTCCCTCTGCAGCCTGGTGGGGACAGAGGAGTCCCATGCACGACCAGGGAGCTCTCCACTAGTCTCTTCCCCAGCACCACCAGCCCCTGGTTGCCAGCACCTACTTCAGCTCAGCCCTGCCACAGCCCCCTGGCTATTGCTGGACCCAGCTAAAGCAGGTTCAAGGTGACAGGGAGTTTGTGCTGCTCTGTGCTTGGCTCTGGGGACACACACGCCTGTCAGTGGCTGAGGCTCCTTCCCTCTGTCACTGTGGGAAGCCCAGGGCTGTGTTCAGACTCTGCCAGGCAGGGCTGAGTCACTGCCATGCAGCAAACTGGGGCTTCCCAGGTATTTGGCATCAATTCTCCAGTCATCTGTTCAAGAGCTTTCTAAAGAAGCCAAGAGGCTTTGATGCAAACACAAGTCTCTCTTGCCCCCCCACCTCCCTTTCACAGTCAACTTATAAAGATCTCATCTGACTTTCATGTCCAGCTCTTCTCCCTGCAGTTTAGACTCATCCTGCACCAGCGTCTGCCCTGGAGCTGTCAAGCCTAAACCCAGTTTCTTATTAGTTGAATTTTATTCAGCTTTTTACAGCATTGCTGCAGAGTCAGCTCAGTGCTGAGGCCTCCAGCATCTCCAGAGTGCTGCTGCCAGCCCAGCTTTGGGGTCCTGTGTTCACAAGCAGCAGCTCCAGACATCACCCTGCTCTGGGGCTGTTCTCTGGGGCCCAGTGGAATCACACGGGTGGTTTGCACAGCACTTGGCCAGGGACCAGCCAGTGCTCAGAAACTCGGCTGTTATCTCCAGTCAGGCACTAAAGCTGTTTGTGTCACAGGAGGGCTGGGGACACACCATGACCACTGGGAGCTCGGGGGCTGTGCCAGGAGGGGAGGAGGGGCAGGAATCTCGGTCACAGCCCATGGCTCCAGAGGGTCAGGCTGGAAAACAATCCCTTATTCAGGCTTTCAGAGTTGGAAAGCAGGGCATGAATGTCACAGAGTGGGTGCAAGGGCAGGGGAGGCTGTTACCCCATCTACTCTTAATTCCCTTCGTGTGTCCCTCACCCCTGCCCAGAATTCAGCTGTGCTGCCAAGTCCAGGCACAGCCTCGGGGTGGTTGGTGCCACTTCTGAGGGCTGCTGCAGAGGGTTGATGTTTCCTCCCCTGCACACACTCCTGCCTCCTTGTCTGTGCACGAGGAGTCCCTGATCCAGCTCAACTTGACCTCTAATGGGGCTTTTTAGATGGATGAGAGAACCCTCCTGTGTCACTGGGTGCAGGGAAGAGCAGGAGCACCTCTCACAGTGGGAGCAAAGGCAGCTGCTCCTGAAAGCACTGCCAGGGCAGGAGCTGACAGGGAAGTTGTGCTGCCTGGTCCTGGGAGCTGTTTCTTTTTCTTGGCTGGTGCTAGTGGAGATCTGAGCTGTGAGGTGGCAACAGGTCTCAGCTGCTGATCCCCTCTGCTCTGGCCACCCAAGGCAGTGTCCCCAGTGCAAAGCAGGGTAGAACAGCAGTTTATGAAGTCTGACTCCTCAAGCAGAACTTCTCCATAAAAAATTTCTGCTCCTAGGAATTTGTTTTAATGGCTCTTACAGAAACATTATTTTTCCTTCCCATTGAACAGAAATCAGATTTCCCTGTGAGACAAGAGAGGCAGCAGAACAGCCAAGCTGATCTTAGGCTCACAGACTGCCACAAGCAGGAGTGTTACTTGAATATGTGACTTGGTTTGCTCAAGTTGACCTGTACTCTTGGTGTGCAAAATTTTCTTCTGGAGTCCAGTCAGAATCTCCCCAGGAGCAACTTGTACCCATTACCCCTTGTCTTTTCCTTGTGACTCCTTGTCCAAAGGGTCTGTAGCCTGGGATCACGTGCCAAGAGGGTCCCTGGATCCATCCCTGCCCTGACCCAGCTGAGCTCCAACCTGGTCTGTGTGCTGAATAATGCAGGGCAGCCTTTTGTCAAGTGCCACTCTACAGGAAGAGGAGAGGAGAGAGTCGTGCTGCATTCCAGGGCATCAATAATTCAGCCAAAGGTTGGGTTTCCTCTGGGAGGTTTGGCAAGAACACCAGATGCATTACCCAGGGAACAGGAGCAGCATTTGGGCAACAGGCCCAAACACCCCACGATGGTGCTGGGCTACAGTCAGGGCAGCTGCCTGCAGACAGCTTGGGGAAAACTCCCCTGTTCCCCAGAGGGCTGGTAAAGATGCTGCTGGGATGTCAGGAGGTGGTGCTGAGCTGGGTGGGTGCCTCTGCACTACAGCTCCAATGTACCAAGAGCCCCTAGAGACTAAAGGCCACCGAGGCCAGGCTTTAAAACAGCAGAGCTGGTGTTTTCTCTGCTGAAAGCATCAGCATCTTTCTCCCCCCCAAAGCAAGGGGAATAAAATCCCAGTGCTCCCACTGAGCTACGACACAACTATTCTGCACCATGAAGCATGAGTTGACTTGTCTCTTGCAGGCTTTTTATCCAGCCCTGTCCCCTCCAGCTGGCCCAGCTCTGTGTGCAGAGGATCTGGGGGCAGAAGAGCTCAGAATACCCAGGCCATGGCAGCACTTGCTCTTCTGGTGCTCAGAGGCACAGCAGAACCAGCTCAGGCACAGCCACCTCCCACTTTGTCCAGGTTACATTAGGAAAGCAGCTATAGCCACTCAGCATCTAAACACTACCTGAATCTCAACAGCTCTGGACCAGATACAGGGTGTGCTCCAAGTGTTTGGTCACCAGGAGTCAGGAAAGCCAGGCTGTGAGCCAAGGGAAACTGTGCTAGAGGACAGAAGGAAGCCATTAGCAGGACAGCTTGGTTAACTCATGGGCAAGGCATTTAGGAAAGGAAAAAATAATGCCCTTGTAGATTCACAGGTAAGTTGCAAATGGAAATGTGCTCTGGCCCACACCTCTCTCCTTAAAACCCTTTCAAGTCATCTCCTTTTTGACTGTTAAGGTGTTCAGCAGCCAAGGTACAGACTCCAGTGAGCTCAGCAAGTGGAGGGTCTGTTATAGACTGTAATAGCTTTTTTATCACCAGAGTTGGGGGGATGGAGGAGTCTGCCTTTCCTCAGGAGCTTTGGGGAAGGACAAGTCAGCCTCTAGCTGCTGGGTAATGACATTAGCAGTGGGATAAGCACCCAAAGCTGTACTCATGCTTGGGCAATTTCACCTAGAGCCAGTTTCCATCAGAACTAACACAAGACAGACACCTACAATTATGAGCAGACATCCCTGAGAGAGCCTGGCCTGCAGCCTGGCCTGAACAGACACCCAGAGCCTTACCTTGGGAAGGAGAAATGCCAGTTCTGTGGGGATGCTGGAGCTGCCAGGATCCTAGAGCTTCCTCTGCAGAGGTTTGGGATCCAACCCACCTCCTGCTACCTGGAAGGTGCAGCTGGTCAAACAGCAAAGCTGCTGCCTTCAGTGAGGATGGAGTGGGTGAGCTGGCTAGAGTGCCTGCAGGTGTTGGGGCTACTTGCTGCACCCCCTCTGGGGACACTGCCTCCACTGCTGGTGCCAGTATCAACCCAGCACATCCCCAAGGGAATGCTGAACCCTACACAAGCTCTATATCCTTGCAGCTGCCCAAGCCTGGAATCTTGTTCCCTGCTCCCAGGGTAGCAAAGCTGACTGCCACCTTCCTAGCTCAGCTTATCTGCTTTGCTGGAGGAGATCACGAGGTGCTGTGAAGCCCACAGGATCCTGCCTGCTCAGAGAGCCACGTACACAAGCCTGGTAAGAGAGTTATTGCTGATAGAGCCTTGGGGAGACACTACACTTTGTCACTGGGTGACACTGACACTTCGTCAGCCACTGCCATCCTGCTCCTGCTGGAGATGGGTGTAGGGTGACCCTCCCAGGAACACAAAAACCTTTCCAAGCTGCCTCACTTCTCCACAGGTAGGGGCCCTGCTAACTGGTGCCTGAGCTAGGAAGAGCCATGCAAAGGCAGTAGGGAGTTTTTTGAGTTGCCTTTTTGTCAAGCCTAGTCCAATATCCTTCCCCCAGCACCTACACTAGGTTGTACTGGACAGGTTTCCAACCAGGACTGCTCCTGGGGAAGCCAACCCAGGGGCAGTGTGCTGACCATGCTGTGTCTCCTCTCAGGCTCACCCAGCAATGCCACAGCCCTTCTTCCAATTCAAACTGAGCTCCTGCATCCTGGCCAGACAGCAGCAGCTAATGCTGTCTGAGTGGCACAGCACATAATGGCCAGTCCATTTATCTTCCAGTGGCTGCAGTTCCAGTAAAGCATCCCTTGGTTAAATGCCTGGAGCTGAAGCCTCTCCAATGCTACAGAGATCTGAGCTCACTCTAGGCAGGTCTCACTGCCCTCCCAGACCTGCTGTGCTAGAGAGGGCTACAAACCCAACCTTGCTGCCAACAGCCAACCCCAGCTGTGCCTGTGGCTCCTGCTGGAGACAGGGCAGTGCTCACCCACTCCATGGGGACAGCCCAACCAGGTCCAGTTCCCCCAGCACTGACAGATCAGAAGGTGATTTCCAGCCTCAGTGATCTGTTTCCTTCCAGTCCCCCCTCCTTACACAAACACCCATGTGCTGCCACGAGTACCAGTGCCCGTTTGGCTTCAAGAAATTACTACTGTGATTAGGGGCAAGAATATTCCTATATGAGATGCTGTAGGTGTAGCAGGCAGAAGCCACTATTTATAACCACCTCCTTGCTCTGGAATTGCTGTGTGCAGACACTGTTCCCATGCCTGTCTCCTTCCTACGCCTTGGAGCTAAAAACCACTTATCAGAGACTTACTAAACATAAGATTTCTTTACAGCATTTCTTCCATTCTTCTCCTACCAAGGTCATTTGCATGAGAACAGCATCTTTCAGTTTTCCATCTGCTCCTTATTTTTGCACCTGTAGTTAATATCTCTCTTTTTCATAACATATGACTCATTGGCACTGTTACAGGAGGTGATCTCTGTTTACAGGAGACCAGTTCCTAAAAAAGCCAGAATTACTCCACTGCACAGAAGGTCTGGAACAGGACAGCACTGCTCTGTTGTTGATCAATCCCCACACATGAGGTAAAACAAGAAGCCCAGTCCCAGAGCCACCAGCTGGACTTCAGGGAGGATCCCAACCAGCTATGACTTGCCTCTCTCCTCTCCTGCACAACCGAGAGGAGTTTTCTAGTTCCTACACCCAAGAAACAGACTCATCTGCCACATCTCACCACCACATCTCACCACCTGCTGCACACTTTGCTCCTCGTGGGTAGCCAAAATTCATCACTCTGCAGCTCCAAGGGGTCACTGCATCCCCAAGCAGCTCCTGATCTCAAGTTGGTGAAGGATGGTCCCACATCGGGCTGCAGAGAAACCTCTGCTGAGTCCAAGCAGCTCCTTACCGGGGCCTGGAGCCGCTGCTACGGGACTTCCCAAGGGACTGAAGCACGGACCACCTGCGAGGCCCCCTCCATCACACCCCCCTGTGACAGGGAACAGCTCCCTGATGGCTCTGGGGCCGATAAGCGAAGGGCTGTTTGAAACATCGGCTTTTCTTTAATAACCACCACTAAGCCAGCAACGGCCTCTCCGCGCTCCTCTTCCCGCTCCCCCAGCCCGTGGATTACGGCTGGAAGCATCCCCGGGGCTGTTCGCCTGGTGCCCCTTCACCACCCGCCCGTGTCCCCGCAGCAGCTCCGGGCGTTGGCGCAGCTCCCGCTCGGGGTCACTCAGCACCGCCCGGAACCCCCGGTGCCGGCAGCTCCTGCGGATCGTCCATCCCCCAACCCACCCTCCACCCTCCCTCGGGATCATCCATCCCCCCACCCCCCCCCCCCCCCCCCCGCGGCCGGGGA
>JANHGL010012777.1:0-53788 GCA_024611195.1 Ceyx melanurus | reverse complement strand
CTAGGCGGCGAGGAGGGGGGGGGGGGGGGGGGGGGGGGAGTGTGGGGGGGGAGGGGGGCAGAAAGGAGGAGGACATCTGGAGACAAATAGCTTTTAGTTACAGATCTCTTCTGTATTAAGAAGCAAACAAGTGCTTGGAAGCTTTGCTTGGCTAGAGCTCTGTTACAGACATGACACCTCCTGGGAGAGAGTATTAGTCCCCAGCACTAAATTCACAAGAAGTAGAGCTGTACTGTAGCAACAGGGTAAGAGAACTTCCTTAGAAATTACAAGAGATCTGGTTCTTCTCTTCCTTCATTAAAAAGGTATTCAGCAGAGTAAGAAGGATACACATACATGTAGCATTCTGCCAGTTACTCTTTTGATGCTGGATAAAGAGTTTCCAAATCAAGCCTTTAAAAGGATTCCACAGCATAACTTCCTCAGGACTAATTATGAATTAGCTGTTGTTCACCACCATCACCTAATCAAGGCACAGTACTTTCGCCTATACCCTTCAACAACACCCAGCAGACAAATAATATCTTTACAAAAATCAGTAGTTACTAAAAGTCTTCATACTTTTAATGTGTTTAAGTACCTAAACTACATCCATATAAGAATTTTAGTCAACTTCCTTTCCACCACCACCATCCTGTAAAGCACCTACCTTTAGCTACACTTTGCCCAAAGGGCACCTTCTTTCCTTAAAGACTCTTAGAAAAACATAACCATTCTTTCATGGCCCAAAACTTACCTCCTTCCTTCAGATTTTATCTTCTTTGATGTACTGGCTTATTAAGCCAGTAACAGATTCACCTGGAGTTGGGGGGAGGTCTCATTTTGCAGGTGAGAGCAATGAAGTAATCTGGGAGACTGAGGTCTCATTTTGCAGGTGAGAGCAATGAGGTATTCTGGGAGACCAAGCCCCATGAACAATGTGAAATACATAATATAACACCAATAAAAATATGAGTCTTTTTACAGAACTAAGGACAAAGTACATTAAAAAGTGACCTTAGGAGGAAAGGATGGGCTCAGTCAATGCTAATACTTGTAGTACTTAAGAAGAATGAGTTAGATATAGATATGCCTTTCCCAAGAAGTACAAGATTAACTGAAGAATAGGATTGGATTAAAGGGAAGTTCCAAGACTAGCTGATCTCTCAAAAACTGACACAAGAAAGCTTTTTATTTTCTTTCTCTGCAGGAAATAAGTTCTTTGGAGACGTTAGCAGCTAAATCAGAACCATGTGACAAAGTCTCAGTAAAAATAGCTGCATGGCAGAAATGTGGTTAGTTGATCTGATGATACTTTTTAACACTCGAGCACAAGAGAAAGGAGACAAGCAATGAGTAGAGTGTGACTAACCTGTGTAAATCTTTATTCTCCAGGTTTACTTACTTATAAGAGCTTGCCATTCATAGGTAGGTAGTTGGATGCTTTCTTTTTAGGTGCCATGATGGTGTTTTGTAGAAAGAATATTTTGGGTGTCTTTATGGGTCTGCTGCAGACAACAAAGGCATTTCCACAGACTTTTCCAGGCTTTAGTCCTAAAGAAACCATAAGGATTTCTGAGCTGTCTTTTACTTTACCTCTCCTGGGGACCCAACCCCCTTTGAAAATGATTCAGTTTTTCTGAAACCTTCATGAACTCATATTCCACCTGCTGTCAGTGTGACCTCAGATTAAGGCTCAAATTCTCCACCTGTGAGTTACAGCAGGTATTTTTCTTAACATCCACCAAGATGTTATCTTTCTTACTTATGAGTTTGTCTTCATGGTAAAGAACAGCTCAAACATTCTATATCACAGTGAACTTGGTTTTAGAGAGGATTCATCTCCATGTATTATGCAAAGACGATTTTGCCATAGCAATAAAACCCTAAAGCCCCTCCATGATATCGTTACCAATCTTTTATCCACTATTCTCAATCCACCCAAATCACCTTAAACTTCCCCTTTAAGTTTTCCCTGTGCTTCCAGAGAAGCTTTCCCCTATCCCTTTCTCTTAGCTTCAAATACCTGTTTGTTGTGATTATTTGACAGAGTAGTTTAATGTTTCATCTTTGCCTCTTAGCCAGAATTATGTTCCACACAGAGTATTTTCCTTGATTAATTAAAACACACACACAGGAAGCTATACAGTAATTTTATTGCTGTTTTGTACTAAATAGCATTTTGTGTTCTGGATATTATCTGGCAAACCTGCAGTTCACTTAAGAACTTCAATACAGAATTGAAAATTAATATAAACTAGTTAATATTGTAGCAAAATGCATCAGAGCCATCAGTTATAAGGCAAGTGATGCCACTATACATTACTCAAGGTATCTGGCTTCTTTTTGTCTAACTCCTGCAAAATTAAAATATGGTGCATGGTTTTGATGACATAATAGAAATGCATCAGGTTGCCTACCCATTGTCTGAACTGATGTGAATAATTTAGCATTCAAGTGATACATTTAAATCCCATGTGCATTGTTATTTTAGGTGCAGTGGGTGAAACCATACACAACAGCCCTCAGCATACCTACCTCCAGAGCTGTTTGTTCTGATCACTGCCAGTCTTCTATACCTTGAAACTCACCTCTGCATAAGGAAAACTGAAGAATCTATATACCAAACCCAGTCACAACTCGTGAGGCAGAGGCTCAGCTACTGAAAGAGGTATGGCTGTGCAAACTCAGACTGCATATACCGATACAGGGCTCATTTATTCTGAAATAATAATATGTTAAATACAGCATACATTCAGTTTCAGGCCTAAATTGTGAAAATTAAAGCCTTTTTTTTCTTTATTTGTTCAATCTTTGGCGTCACTTGTTACTGCTGCTATTAAAACAATGCTGGGATCAATCTGATGCTTTAAATATCACTGACAAATCTTCAGTCACCCTTCCTGTCCACACTATTTTCTAAATGGAATCTGAAATAATTTAGTTTTTATTTTCTCAGCAAAGTATGAAATTGTTTTGAAAGGTAATTGGCACATTGTGCAGCAAGTAGGAATCAACATAGCAATTGACATTGTAAAAACCATAGCAATCCACAAGAGAATTGCCTAAATCTTCATAAGGTCTTGAGTCCAGAGAGGCAGAGAAAATTACCACAGAGATTTAGTGTGAGCTCACATCAAAATGTTAAGTCATATGCAGGAAACTACTGTAATTAAATTAAAAATAAAAATTCTTTATTTGCTATGAAATGATAATAAATAGCCTCTGGTGACAAAGATACACAGCCTAACTCTCCTGTACCTGTAATTTTCCTCTTATTGGAAAATAAGAGAAAGCTCAGAGATATTTCCAACAGCTGTAGGCAGACAACAAGGAAAATAGTTGTTTTCCACCCTGATAACACAGGGGCCATCAGCTGGGTATGGATCAAAGAGAAGCTTCCCAACATCTCAGGAAAGCAATGCAAACAACTGTCTGATGTCAGACAAGCAGGCATGTTATCAGATGTGCTTCAGCATTAATAATCATGGAAGAAAAAATGCTGCATTTTTTTTATGTCAAGTTTTTCACTATAATTTTAATGATGTTTTATTGTGGAAGGGGAAAAAAACCCAAAACTTCTCTTCCTCTCATTCTTAAAGTTTTTGTTTTGTTTTGTTTTGTTTTCCAGCTATTACAGGTGCCTGCAATAAGGAAGCAAGAGAGCTCTGAAGAGAAACACAAATTAGCTCGAGAACCAGATGAAAATTCAAATACTACCAAACAGTTGGTAAAATCCCCTCCAGAAACAGTTTCATCAAAGCACCCACCATTCACCTCAAAGGGAGTGACTGACCTGGTCTAGGCAATTCCTTGCTTGGGGGTGCCAGGATTTTCCCCTAAGGGGTGCAAGACATGGCAGAATCTGCCCTCATCCCAAGTCCTGTACAGTTCCAGCTGTGTCTCATAGCCCGCAGCTTCATTGGTCTTTTCTATCACCCGAGTTTTCTGTTGCAAACTGGCTACAACTGTTCAGCAACTGATTTATTTCCCCAGAGCTTGGAAACTTGAAAAATATCTTTTTCTACCCCTGCTTAAGCCCAGTCCACACCTGAGCCACTGTTCCCCATCCCAAGGGATCTTACTGTCTTTTCATAAAAAACCAATAGTGTGCTGAGTGTTGGCTGTGGCCTTTCCTCCTGCAGCCTTTAAGGAGCATCTGCTCTGTGGCATTTTAGGCCAAAGAGAAAAAGACAGAAACGGACAATCATCCAAGAAAGCACTGAAGGTACAGTTTAGTTGACTTTCTAGCTTATGACAGCAGAGACCATTTCAGAAAGACAGGACTGCAGACAAAGCTATGAAATACTCCTGAGCAGTCAGTCTGGGGAACAGGCTACCTGCAGGGCAGGTCTAGGTCCATCCAGGCCGGGTAGCAGTCAGGCACATCTACGGCCAGGGACTGAGGGTCTCTATCTGACTTTAAATGGATTTCTTGAGCCATGGACAGGGGTGGGGGAGGCCCCAGGGAAGGATGGACAGGGACAAGAAAGGGCAATTAGTGCCCTGCAAATTAGTGCCCTTGAGGGCTTGCCAATGTGACTCATCCCTTCATTTGAAAGATGACACCTGCAAACATTAATGTCAATATAAAAACCAACAACAATTTACCTTCATGATCTCAGCAGCTTTGAGATCCCCTTCAACTACAGGAACACTTTATAAGATTAGTTTTTTCACTTTTTTTTTTTTCATATATATTGATATACAATTTTCTTCTGTACTAGATTAGATAGTAGAGCTAATAACTCACAAATGTAGGGAGTCTTCCTCACTCCTCATTAGTACACAGCTTACCAGCTGACTACATTATTGCTTATAAGTACTTCTGGATTGATTAGCTCTTGCAGGGTATTTTGAGATGTATGAATCAATATACAAAAATCTCTGTATCTTAAATTTGAAGACACCCAAGAATTGGGGTCATGGAAATGCTTAATTCTATAATTTATTACAATCTACATCATTTACATGGCTACATGACTACCTCTGACCCCTAGCTGGTGTGAAATGCTTATCCCAAAGGATCCATGTCCTGTTATAAAGATAATTAGGCACAGTTAGATCACCTCTAAAGTCTTCTCGCAGTACTGGAAGGTCAATCCAAACTATGCCAATTTTCTTTTCTCCTGTTTCCATCAAGCAAATATTATTCACTTCTAATTCTCCTATTCTTTTGCAGAATGCAGTTATCAGCTATCAGGCTGATTTTGCAGAGCTCATCACAGTGTGCTTCCTTCTTTCAAATTCATCAGTGTTTTGGTGGAGAAAAATAACATTTAACATTGTGGGATTAACACTAAGATTTCCCAAAAGAGAGGTGCACCAAGGAATATTCTCTTTGGTACAAGGAGACAGATTAGTGTAGATCAAACAACTCACTGTTTTAAAAAATCCTATACAGAGCCTCCATTGATAGGATGAGCCATCCAAGGGCTGTTGCATTTTTCTGCTCCTGGATTTTCTGCAAGTAGCAAATCTGGCTTTTCTAGAAGTAGTAAAAAGAAAGCAAGCTTTTTTTCTTGAGATTTTAAAAATCTCAAATGACAGAAGATCAATGTGAAATCTGCAGGAATACAATATTTCACAGTTGTAGTACAAGACTTTTCAAGAATAAGTTCAAAGTACACCTTTCACACTAAATATTAAATAAATTTCAGCTTGGAGATTAAAGTCCATTATTTTTGCCAAATTCTCCCCAGATTTATTCTGATGTTGCCATTATGCTACAAGGAGTGATTCTGAACATCACATTTCTTATTGCAGCAGCCTCCAGTGGTGGAAACCAGATAAAACACAATGCGTTCAGTGACATCTTCAAAGCAGGCATCACAGTGAACATGCAGTAGTGCCACTTCATATACAATAAGCTGGAGTATTTAATATTAATCAATACTGTGTGGATTTCAGATAAGCTACAAGAATTGTGGAAAATTGGTAACCAAACATTCCCAGTCTGAGTTCCCACTGCAAATACATAAAATGTGGCTATAATAATTCCCCCACACTTCTCCTTATAGCAGTATTGTCCACTAATTCCCCAAGCTGGTCTAGACCTTGTAAACCACAGTTACTACCAAGAACACTGTATTTTGCTTTGTCTGCAGTGCAGACAAGATGGTCTTGTGTGAAGGTCTCTAAGCACTGATCAAGTTGAAAATAGAAGATTTGGTCTCAAATGAAGTCACATAGGAGACAACTGAAGGGTCATGTCATCCAATGTTAGGACAAGAGGCAGTGGGAGTAAGTTGGAGCACAAGAGGTTTAGGGCAAACACAAGGAAAAATATTTTCACAGTGAGGGTGACAGATACTGTAATGGGCTGCCCAGGAGGGAGGTTGTTGAGTCTCCTTCTCTGGAGACATTCAAGACCCACCTGGATTCATTCCTGGGTGACTTGATCTAGGTGATCCTGCTCTGGCATGGGGGTTGGACTAGATGATCTTTCTAGGTCCCTTCCAACCCCTAACATTCTGTGATTCTATTTTTCTATGTGTAACCCAGAGTGACTGATGGGTGGGAAAATTGTTATTGAAAGATAATTGCCTAATTAATTAATTGAAGAAATATTAAAATATAAAATTGAAGACTTGTAAGTGACATTGAAGATCTGTAATTATTGTGGCTTACAGCTATGAAAGTGAATCATTTCATATAACTGAAGGATCACATCTTCCTTCTTGCCAGCCTCTGGTATTGTGAACTCCCAGGAGGTTCTGCCAGTGCTCTCAGGGGTTTGGGATGAACTTCAGCCATTTAAATATTAGTCAAGTAGGATGTTCAAAGACAGAAGAGATTTACAGGCCCAGATTCCATTAATTTTAGAAGGAACTGAATGCTCCAAAACCTTAGAGACCATCAACTATTTTACCCTCATTTCTATGCCTAAGATATCCTTTCAAGGAAAGCTTTTGGTAAGAAATGCCAAAGGGTTAAGCATTGATTTTCAGATATTGCTGGAGACACCCGATTACTGCAAGCAGTGAGTACCTGAGTTTTCTTTGTGGTTTCTTATTTTTCCTGTTGCAATAGGTTATGTTTGTATCACTGCTGGGCTGTCTGTTGCAGGTGACAGCAGTAGGTGGGGTGAGGAAGATCTTTTGATCTGTTCAAGATGTGCTAGCAGAAGCTGAGGGATAAATATTTTAAATCACTTGCCTCTGAGAAGCAGAAAGAACTCTGTAGCTAAGGTTTACTGACTCTCCAACACACTAATTTATCATTTTGGGCCATTCTCTCTCTGCTTGCTTCTGCCAGGTAAATTGCTACTAGAAACGAAGCAAATGATAGCACAAGCTCACATGCGTATTTAATTACCAATAGATCCAAGACACTACTACAAACTTCAGATGTTTATTCTGATGATTCAAGGAGCATAAGTGTTCAAACCTGATATTTTATTTCATCTTATTCTAAAGGTGAGGATCAGCTAGGTCAGCACCATTTGCCATTGAGATGCCAGGTCAGTCAGAAGAGATTTTACAGGACTTTTCTAGGACCTTTGAACCTTACCTTTGTCATTACCATTGCAGAGAGAGAGAACTTCTACATAACACAGGTCTCTCTGAAGTGCTGTAAAGCCTGGCATATGAGAGATTCACCTAGGGGGCTGCTGCATTACAGCTCTGCATAAAGAAATGTGAAGCCCGTCACTCTGCTCAGCAGTATCATACCTCCCCTCCAACCCCATGGTCATGCTCCAGGGTGATACTAACTTTTCACTCTGCGACAGAGCACCTTATTGGTGCCAGCAATCACAAGAGCCATGAGAGAAGACAGCTTTCACATGGTTCAATTAGGTGTTTTTAAATATTCTATGGAAGAGTGAACTTGAGATATGGTTTGAAGCATTCATTAACCTTAGCAGACAGGCATCATAAAGTCCCAGTGACACTAACCTCACCTTCTGCCCTCTTCCTTATCCAGGTGAAATCTGGTCCCATATCTCTCCTCTCAGGGTCATTTCACTTGTTGCCTTCAGATGGTTCACTACATGAACAATATTGAAAGAAAAACTATAAAACCCCTTTCTTCATAAAACATCTAAACAGGGACTTATTACAGGAAAAACAGTAACAAGAAAGCTCAGTCACAGACTGGTGTCACAGCACAGCATGCTGAAAAGGGATTGGAAGGGACTGTTTGTTCCTGCACACAGAAAGGTATCACATGCAAGGCACATCCACACCACCCAAATCTCATCATTGGGTGAGAGCTGATTCCTATTATGCTCCCTTTGACTGAGTCTCACTTTCTATCATTACCTAAATCCTTCTGTAATGCAGAAGTAAAGGGTAGTACTGGCATTTGCTTAAATCCTGCAGCAATCTGGGACAGTGTGTGATCCTGTGTCGCCACCCTCGCAACTCAAAGGTAGCCCATGAAAAGATTTTACTAGAAGAGACAATAAACTTCACAATAAATTTCACTATCAGAAATAATAATAAACTTCACATCTATATAGACCACCAAAAAAGCCAATTCCATGCTAAATATTTCTTTCACATGCACTCACAGGGATCCCAGCATCTAATCCAAAGGATCAGCTGCAAAGCAGGAATAGCAGTTAAATGAGAAGAGGGGAGAGATACAGTGGTAAAATAGGTAAAGTATCAAGTGGCAAGTGGAAGGTGAAACAAAGCTTTCCTGCACATATCCTTATAAGAGGAAGGAGATAATCTAGTTAATGTGAATTGGGAAACCACTGCAAGCTGGTCAGAGGAAATACATGTCAGTTAGCCAGGGAAGGAGCAATTCACTCAAACACTAATGAGCCTTTGAAACTCATTGCATTATTTGATGCCACAGTGCTGAGGAATACAGAAGATTACACAGTAAAAGCTATTCTGTATTTCAGCCTGTGCTGTCAGCCATGAATTTCAAAATATAGGAATAAATTTCCCCTTTGGATAAGTTATTTAACTGTGGGCTTTCTTCGACTTGTGTCTTAGTACATGCCCTGGCAGCTGGCAGAGGCAGGATGACACAGACCCATATTTCCTCCAACAGAACAAATCCTGCATTGCTCTACTTCACAGGAACTAGAGTGTCATGTTAAGAGTTGTGTTTATCAACTCTGCAATGTCACAGATAATTTGCATTGTTTCAACTCTTCTAAGCAAACAAAATTCCAGCATTCTTGCTTTTCTGGAAACTTGATTTCATCAACTGCTTCGAAAACCTACTCTACAGAATTAAAATCCTCACCAGGGAGATTTTGTAGGTATGGTAATACTGGCTAAAGATTCCTTCCAGCCAGCTCATGTCACTCAAAATCCTTCTGGAAATATTTAAAACAAGCATATTGGAGAGGGAGACGTAAGGGAAATGTGGAGCATAGTGCAACTATAAAAGTATGTAATAACATGTCTGAGAGTCCTAAGAGTGTGTTGATTATCTGAGTCAAGAATCAGTTCCTGAAGAAGCAGAAACAATAAGCTTTCCTTTTAATTTTTGATAAGCAGAAATGAAGCTATAAAGAAACTTTGATAACATTAATAATATGCTGGTAATAAATTAATTATTAAAAGTGTATTAAAGACAAATTTAGTTAAGTTTTGTGGTGGAGATTCAAGGGACTGAATGAATCCAAGACCTGGATCAGAGACTAGAATGTTTTTATGAATTCATAAAATGTTTTACAAGACCTCATGAACAAGACCCTAGAAAACAAATTTGAAGCCTGAAGCAAAATTTTATACAGTTCATATATAAAAACAGAACCAGAGGTTTTTAATGACAATCTGACACATTGTTAATTATAAGGGGAGTTGGTAATGTTGAAAACAAAAAGGGGAAATAATTTAAGAGAAAGAATTTGCTGGGTATTGGGAGTACATGCATATTTTCTGTTATTGTGCCTGGAAGCAAAACCATTAATTGAAACAAAGACACATGGTGAAATCACTGCTGAAATCCTCCTTCATGTCACTGGAAACTAATACTGATCTTCAAACACTCTTTTTGATGAGAACAAAGTTACAACCTAACTGAGCTGCTCCCAACACTGTGTTTTACCATGAATGCCGGTTGCTTCTTTACAAAGTGCAGCCATACCCTTTTTTTTTCCTGAATGTAAAGATATTTTTTTTTTAATTTTATGCTAATTTATTTATACAGTATTGCTGTATACACAAAAAAGCAACATAAAACCTTCCCAAGATATACAGATCCTACAGAGGGTGAACACAGAGAAATCTACCTAATAATTAACTTAGTTTTCAATTAGTCAAGTACTGTTAGTTTTCCTGCACAAATATTATGTGTAGGAAAACAACTGCTGTAAAAGAAAATGCATTAAAACAATGTCAATCCTCTCATTTCACAGAGCCCATTGTCAGCTGGGTTATCACACCAGGAACACAGAGAATTCATTGAACTGGGACCATTTAAATAAAAATAATTTCACCTTCACCTCCTTGTTCCTTCATCAATCTTAATGTAGCATGATTTACATGATCTAATAACAGATGCACTGCAGGCATGCTGTAACTGATTGCTATAATTTTGCATATTTTACTGATGTATATTAAGCAGTAGTACTGATACTCTCAGGATTAACAGATGTATGCCTTGAATTACCTTTCATTTCCATTCAAAATCCATGTAATTCTTTACAAGGGCTCTTCAAACAAAGTTCTGCAGGAAACAAAGGCAGAAAATTCGCAGTAGATTAAAATTCAGCAGAAGTGAATTTCACATATAGTGAAGAAATGAATTAAGAAAACCAGTTTCTTTTTTTTTACATTTTCAAAAAAAAGAAGTGATCACAATTCCTACAGCAACACAATCCTTAAGTGTCTCAAAGGCTATTCAAGTCTGTTAGTCTGTCAAAACATGGCCTAGAGATCTAAAAATATATAGATTCCTACAGGTACACTTCCCAAAAGGAACAAAATAATGGAATCAGTTTGGTTGGGAGGGACCTCTGGAAGTTAGGTGGCCCACCACTCCACCCTACCTTGAAGCAGGATGAGTTTAGGGCAGGTTGCTCAGCACCTTTTCCAGTCTGGTGTTTGATATCTTCAAGGAGAGAGATTCAAGAGCCTCTCTGACCCCTTGCTGGCAGGTTTCACAGCCCTCACTGTGGACTTTTTTCCTGATATTTGACAGGAATTTTCCTTGGTGCAGCTTGTATCTGTTGCCTCTTGAGAGCAGGACAAACTAAGACTTTGGTTTAAAGATATGGTGGAGGGGGCATGGAATTTGGCACATTATTCCAGCTAAGTGTTCAGTAGAGGGGAAGAAGCACTTAGGTTCTAGCTAATGCAGCTTACAGTGCAGTTGGCCTTTATGGCCTGGGCAAGCATTGTTGGTGTATGAGCAGCCTGAAGTCCACCAGGACATGCAGGTCCTTCTCCATTACTAATTGCTATGTAAAAGGGCAGCTACTGGCACTAAGAAATAAATAACATCTCAAGCACATCTTTACTTATTGTTTTAGAACGTATCTGGTACACAAAAAACAAAAAACAAAAAAAACAAAAAAATCCCTGAATTTTCCAACACAAACAATGTATTGTACCATATGTTAATTTTATCCTGGTCTGCAGTCATCTGATCCAGAGTGGTTTTAGATTACATATCTGGAGAAGTCCATTTGGAGAAACAGTTAATCTAGTGGGTTTTTTTCAGGCATTTGAAAGATAAAATAAGGATAATTTCAGTAGGAGATGAGAAATTTGAGTAAATATCTGACATCTCTTTTCATTCATGAAGTCCCAGTCTCTATTTTGAGTTTAACTTTTTCATTAACTGGAGCCCAAACCAGCTGGATCTTCAGATGGATGTGGTAATTTTTTAATACCTGATATGCAATTTGCACGCAGTTTGCTCTTAGCTCATCTCTTTGGGTGAGCTTCTGTGGTCCTAATGACTGGAAATAAACTTAAATTCCTCCCCAAACAAGCAACATCCTCTGCATACTGATATTACACTGGCATCTTGATTTCAAGAACCACTCCTTTCTGCTGTCCAATAAAGTTTCCACGTCACCCCTGACTTCATCATCCTGCTCCCTGCTCCACACTGCTTAACCACTGAGCACCCCCAGCATCCCATCCTTCTGGTCCACACCTCTCTTCCAGCAGTTCCTAGTGTCAGCACCTGTCAGGCATCAATAATGTCTTAGCACTTAGAGAGAGAGTGAGGATTTTATGAGCACCTTTCCTTAAGGTTATTTCTTTACTGAAACACTGACCTTAGATAAAGTTACTGAGACACACAAAATTTTCATACAAAGCAAAAAGAGACAGAAGGAGGGTATGGGAAGAGAGGTCCTCATGTAACCCTTCATGATCCAACACTACTTTTTTGCAATGGTGGGCAGATACAATCCAGTCAGTTAACTTTCTCTCCTGCCCAGAAGTTTCAAGTGGGTGTTATGTTCTTATTCACTGAGCTGGTTTCATTTAATGCTGTCTCAAATTGTTAAGCAGCTGCTAGATCCTCTCTTCTGATGGATGAGGCAATTCTGTCTTTACATAATTCAGAAGAGCCACATGAGACTTAATTAATATTTATAAAGCATTCAGGATGCTCAGTTGAAAAGGGTGATGATAGAAAACCTCTACGAAAACACAATTTTTCAAATTCTCTGATGTTGCAGGTCAAATTAAAGACTCATTTCCCCCCTACATTCCTACAGCAATTCTGTCCCCTATGGGCTGTGTGGAAACAGTCAATGACCAGAAGCTAATAACACAGGGAATTTAAAAAGAAAGGATAACCTATGTATAATTGTAAAAAAATTACGTCCTATGAATGACAAAACCAACAAAATGTTATTTCCTGTCACTTTGTGTCCTGTCTCCTCTAACCACCACCACCTCATTGTACATCATCCCACAGCCCTTACATCTCCCATGGGGCACAGGATGGTACAAGCAGTAGCTGATTTGAAACTACAGAGGGGCTGGTCAGCTGTTGCACACAGTTCAGTCACACAACGGCAACCGATCTGAACTATGTAGTGAGGCTATTACAGCTTGTTATTACATCAGTGATTACTCTGACTTGTGCAAGTTGGTTGAAGTTGTCTGGAAAAAAAAAAAAAAAAGATAAGCAACCCAGCTGTCTGAAGTGCCTCATTTCTTAAAATTGCCAAGCACAGCCCCAAGCAGAGTAGAGTAGACTGGACTGAGGCTCTCAAGGCCTCTTGATGAAACTTAGTTTCTAC
Organism: Ceyx melanurus; assembly: GCA_024611195.1. Taxonomy (NCBI): domain Eukaryota; kingdom Metazoa; phylum Chordata; class Aves; order Coraciiformes; family Alcedinidae; genus Ceyx; species Ceyx melanurus. The sequence continues at coordinate 40,632 of JANHGL010012777.1, read as the reverse complement.
TTATGATCTGCTCTTGCAAACAGCTATTGGTGCCAGCAAAGAAAGAAAAAGTTGCTCAGCTGAGGCTGGAGCAGAGTGGAAAGCATCCCACCCTGCTGCAGGGCAGTATCAAAGAGATGCAATAGGGAGCACAGTGACAACAACAAAGGCACTGGACTGGAAGGGATGTGTTACAGCTGGCAAACAAAAGCGCCTGTTAGAGGAACATCATAGCCCATAGGGAAACATGTGTGTTTAGTTTTTCATCTACCATGCAGAGGAAAATTATAGACAAAGAGAGTGTTTGTGTGTGTTTGTATCTCCACTCAACTGTGATGGAAAGGGGAAATCATCCAGAGCACAGATTTGTCTAACGTGGAATGATTTAATGGCATATGGCACAGTTCAGTGAGTTACCTGAGGCAATCTCCTCCCGCAGCAGCCCAGCACTGCAGTGAAGTTGTTCTCCCTGCCCCACAGACAGGACTCCTCAGAACTGCAGCCATCTCTCTCCATTAGCCACCTCCAAATGCTGCTCTCACCCTTCATGGGGTGGCAAAGCAGCTGCTCCTAAAACAGAAAGTTTTAAGTTGTTTTATTTCTTAATGTGCAATGTCTACAACCACTTCCCAGAGTCAATCAAATGTGAAGGGACCACCAGGACTGAGCTCCTGAACTGTAGTGCCTCAGCACCATGCTCTGATCAAAGAGCTGGCACTTGTGGGCACATCTTATTTTCCCTCTCCTCCCCTGGTAGCAGCTCCAGCGTGTTTCTGGTCCAGCACTGGACTATTTCAGCACAGGGAGCTGACAGAGAAGTCTCCACTGTTTTCTTTTGCTGGGTTTGTTTTCACACACCGGTAAGTCCATTCTCTTACCTTCTTTTGTATACCTCCTCAGAACACTTTTTTCTTTCTGTTCGTACAAAAGCAGGCTGTTCATCAGCTGGGTCACCTGCCTACCCCATCATCAGTATCATCCCTGCTGTTGGTAACCAGTTTCAACATCCAGACCTCTCTGCTGCTGGTGCCTCTGAAACTGCTCAGCATCCATGGATCCATGGATCCATGCATTGTGCTTCAGCTTATCTTCACCACACCATGCACGACATTTGTGTCCCTCTTTTCATTGTAGGAACACATTCACACACACACACACCCTCCCCCCCTCCAAGTAGAAACCCTGGAGCTATAAAAGGCTTTTTATCCTGAATATCCAAATTGCCCATCATGATCAAAGACCTGTCAGGTTACAGAGCAAGCACCTCTAGTCGGAGCACCAGGGAGACAGTGCACAGACTAAGTGGACAGATGCTCAGAGACAGGGAAGAACAGTTGTTTGTTCAAGCTGGTACCAGCAGCACTGGCTGCACTGCTACTGGCCAGTGAGAGAGCAGAGGGGGCTGTTGTCCTGGATGCTCAAAAAGCTGCTAGATCTGAGCCTAATGGAGTGAGAGGGAAAGGAATGTAAGAAAGCAAAAAGGAAATGTTTGCTGCAACAAGATAAACCTAAAGTGAATCATTTGGGGATGGATTCGCTGATACAAGGCAGATGTGAGTTTTAGAGCTGCCCTCTAGTGGCTGCGTTAATATCTGTAAATCTGCTCGTTTGATCAGCTAATAGCTCAGAGGTGGAAGAAATCTTTTTACATTTTTACTTGTGCTCAAGTGACCACTTCTCTCACAAGAAGTTTAAGACAGAAGAACTGATTCCTTATCATTTTGACTAAAGAAACCAAATTCTGATCCCAAACAATTTAGTGACAGAATAAAAATATTACTACTAAAACCATCAACAGGCCAGGCTTCAGAGGATGACACACAGGAAATTAAATGCAGCATACCTTCAGATTGATTATTTCTGAGTTATCAGTCAGAACCATGTTTCTTCTCACTTTTAAACCATCTCTGAGGGAATTGTTCTTTTTTTTTCTGATCCAGGCCCAGGTGTGAGCTCTGCCCTGAACATAACTGAGAAGAGTAACAAGACCTAAGGATCCTGACCCTGTTTCTTCCTTCCCATACCTTGTTTTTTGGGCTAGCTGGAAGTTGCTCGAATTGACAGAGAAACTTAAAACCTTAAGGTTAAGAGGCCTTTAAAAATACCAGTGTAAGGTATTTTTGCCATTCTTTCAAACTTTCTGCAGCAGTTGTTCCTATCACCACCTTGGCTACCTCTACCATAGTGATAGCGGCCAGTGGCACTTTGCAAGGAGCCAGAATGGAACTTTGATCTGCCTGTAGAATAATCCAGAAGAAGAGGGGATGGACAGCTAGGAAATTTTTCCCCCCCCAGCAAAGCCTAAAACCAGCTGCCTAGGACCAGGTGACACAGGTATTGGGGAAGAACTGAGTGAAGGCAGGGAAGGAGAAAGGTCAGGGTTTGTCACCATTAATACCAGTGTCAAGAAATGCACATGAACCACATACGCTTGGCTCCACAAGGCTATCTGGTTGCTGGGACAGAGATGCTCAGCAGGGTCATCTCACTGTCCAGAACCCACACCTACCAGCTGTGCAGTAAACTGCACTGTGCCCCCTACCATGAAAGGTTCCTTAAACTCAGGGAACTCCTCAGTTTTTAATTAGGGCAAGGTTGCTCTGGCAGGTGCATCAGGAGGTTCTTGAATAAAAAGCACTGTGTGCTGATGAATTAGGCTGTTTGTTATTGTTTAAACAACTCTTCTTCCTGGGGCACTTGAGTTCAAGAAAGTTATCTTCACAAGGAAGAGACTGCAGAATATTTTTAAATTAATGCTTTGCAGAATGTTTAGGAGATGTAGTGAAGCTTTGAGGACACCTTGTATCCACATTCAGACAAGCTGCCCTCCTGCATCAGAGGAAGGTTTACATCTAAAGGGGGATAAGTTGTTAGTCCTGCCAGGCTCCCCCAAAACAACCCAAAGGCACAGCCTCTCCTTTTCACCTACCTTGCAGAAGACCCAGGTTTCTGACTTCCACAGCTGTAGAAGGCCATTGGTTTGCATGGGGTGGGAGAATGGAGGGATGTGACATTGGTCTGCAACCCAGAACTCTGGTCTTGCATCTGGAATACTTCCAAAAGCGGAGCATGCTCAGGTCTGGACTAGGAGTGAGGGATTCTATTTTTTTTAAATGTCTTTCTTGACCAGAGGTTGCAGGAGGAAGTCAAGGTGAAGAGCTTCTCACCTAATGCAAATTAAATGCAAAACACCACTCCATGCCCACAGGCATTAAAGATAGCCTTTCAAGGTGGTGGCGTTTGTGTCAGGCACCAAACACAGCCTGACTCCTGCAACTATAAAAAAATAAAGCACAGCAACAGATGAAATCACCTCCATACGAAGTGCTTTGCACGTTAAGCAAATACTGCATCTGGCTGCCAAGGAAATGATGCTTTGTTTCTAATGGACAGCCTGGGGGCTGAGGTACGGGAATGGTGGTGTCCAGGCGCTCGGCAGCAGGAATCACAGCTGTAGCTGAAACTCCACCACCATCTGCTGGACACACAGCTAATGGACCTGGGCTCACTCGTATTTGTCTATTAGCAAAATGACAAAATTAAAAAAAAAAAAACAAACCAAAACCAAAAAACACAGGATCAAAGTCCTTAAATTCCCGTTTTCCAGTTATTGGAATGTTTTCTACCTGTGGATGTAAGTGGCAACTATACATCTTTGTAAAGCCTGTTTTTCCATTTTACTGTATCCCTGATATATCTGAGAGGCAATTCTTACCTTACAAAGTACAGTCTGAATGCAAACGCAAGTAAACAGTAGAGAAGGGCGTTTTCTTAGGCAATTTAAATAAAAAACCCTTAAGTGGTTTACACAGTAGGAAGAAACCAGACTCAAGGTTAACCCCTGTATGAGAATTAGTTTGGAGCAAGAAATCACTGTACCAGAACCTGTGGGGACAGTGGAAATTGCTACAGTCACAGCAATGTGGGAGAACTGGTTTTATTTTGTATTAAAGAAGAATATTACTCTGAGCTAGTTGTACTCAAGAGTTTTCTTGTGCCCTCCCTCCACTCATTTATTTATTTAACCTGCTGTGATGTTGCTGGGTAGGCAGGACCTGCCCAGTTTGGCAGCCCTCTGTGCATACCACATGCCCCATTCCTTTTGGGCAGCAGCTGAGTGGGTGCTGCTTGTCCCACTCAGGCACAGAGGTGCCCAGGGCAGGAATGCACTGTGGGATTGACAGCACAGTTTGGCACAGCCCCTGGCACATTAATCCCTGTGGAACCACAGAGGCATCAGTCCACCCTGCAGCCCTGCTCCTGCATACTGCAGGGCACCACACAATTAACTGCCAGGCACTGAAGGGCTTTCTAATAAACACAGAGCTTTAAGTGGTGCTCCCAGAGTCACTTATTTGGAGACCGTTTTCAGAGCCTGGAGATGAGTTCTCTATCTCCATGTATCAGAGCAACATCCCTCCAATCCTCCTCCAGTTTGACTCTCCTAGCTCCCCACTACTTCCTGTGAGCTACAGTAGCAATTCCAAAGGGAGGGACCAGACTACCTCCAGGAGGTCCCGTATGCCCAAAATTTCCTGTACTGAACCCACATTCTGACTTATGCTGAGCCTGCAACAGGGCACAACACACCAGGAAACAGCAACAGCAATGTCTCAAGCCTGCTGCATCATTTAGATCTGACTAATAAATGAAGAAGTGAGGTTTTAATAAGAGATAAGGGAGCCTTGGACTGCCTTGCTCAGACTAATCTTTTAATGGCTGAAAATGATCGACAGGCTGCTCCAATTTCTTATCTAATACTTTGCTTTGAATTATTTATAACCAATTTATACTTAATTTACTTAATTTGGAAAAATAACTACATGTGTCACTGGTTCAAATATTTTTCATTTTTACTGTCTCCTGCATCAGGAAAGGGGCAACTTCATATAAACCAATTAAAAGACAAAAACACACACATGACCTCCTGCCCTGGTTAATTCTCTTAACTCTCTGGAGTACATATAGAAATACCAGCTTCTAATATTTCTATGCTCCTTCGCTTCACACTTCTTTAAACTACAACTTGGGTTAATCACAGCTAGTAAATGGACAGAATTCTCCTAATATCTAAAAAAGGTTTTCCCGGACTCCTGGACAAAAAGAAATATTTTTGGCAAAATGGAAGGAATCTGTAGTTTTCAGGGAACAGTGGAGAAGTTCTAAAACATAATAACAGACTTAATTCACATTATATTGAAGTATTACAAAAATGTAAACAGATGTCTAAACTTCTTCACCTCCTAGAGACAAGGAACATACATTTTATTTCACGTAATTATTTCTTTGGGTTATTTAAAAATATTTTTAAAGGAATGTACCCTGAGGTATGACTTCCTTAAAACATAATTTCTTTGCATGGAACACATGATTCTGTAGCACAGTGTTTAAGTTCATCTCATTGAGTCAGACTGTTAATTTTCAAAAATATCTAACAGCAAAACTAATTTCACTGGATTAACAAATCTAATCTCTTAAAGGACATTAATTACACTTCAATGACAACTGAATGAAGCATCACAAACACTATTTAGTTGTTTTCTTTAAAGTTTTTATTTAAAACTTTTGAGAAAAACGCTTGTTCTACCTTCACTTTCAAAACACTGCAGAGAAAAAAAGCCACTGCTTCAATGAAAAGTCTTTCTTCAGATTTAATTATTCTACAATCATCTTGCCAAAATAAGGAAGCACAGAGAGAAACATACCTGCATTTTAACATGTCGATTTTTACCAAAACAAGGTTTTCTTACATAAAAAAAAGGGTTAAAGAATATTAATTTTAATTATGTCTGGATTTTAAAGTAGCTTATGTTTGTATTCTGAGGGTTCTGTTTGAATGAGAAAGGTGATTCATCTGACCAAAGAATAGGGAACAGGAACATCTCTAGGACAATGTGTGTCTAAACTTGTAGCAGAGAGGAAGAATAAACTGGGGAAACTGTAGGTTATAAATGGCCAGCCAGTCAGAGAGACAAAGAGAGACATTTGTAGGAAAAGCTGCTGAATTATAATAATCAAGTTTAATGAAGGGGAAATATCAACACTGAAAAAGGGCTTTTACAGCTTTCTGCAGGGTAGCAGTTAATTGGCCTTCTCCATCCTGCAGAGATGAAGGCTGATTCAAAATGATGTCTGGCACCACTGGCAAAATTAGGCTTCAGCTAAATTTAGAACACGTGTATTAACAACACCCAGCAGGTAAAACTTTCCATAGATAGGCAGAATGCTTAACTAGAGAACAAAACCAATCCATCAGCCCTTCCTTAGCTTCATCGGAAGGAGGACAACAAATCAAAGGTGAGACATCAGTTTTATAGACACACTCCAGCTACCTGTCAACAAGCCACCTAGGTATCAGTTACATAGAGCCCACTTAAAGATGTTGCTTAAGTATTTGGGGAGGGGGGATCTTGGAAAGTCTTCCGAAGAAAATGCATCATAAAATAGTGCTAGTGTCAATTCTGTGGCATTTGTGGGGTTTTTTTTTAGTGCAGGTGCCATCACTGGAAGCTGAAGCCCTGAGAGAATGCAATAGTCAAGGAATAGTCAAGGCAGAGGTAAACCCAAAACTCAGGAAATATTACTTGGTACTCAGCATTTCCAAAGCAGAGCCAGAGTTAAACTGTAATCTGTTATCAGATTATTATTATCTTCTGCCAGGATCAGTCTGAAAGGTGAAAATTCCAGGGGCAGAGCTCCTCACCCATTTTCCAGTCACCAGGGATTTTACTACTGGCAGAGGTAAGAGGGTGCTACACATCTCCTCATCAAAATGTTCCCACAACAGAGTGCATGGGCATGGTGATTCTATTTGGTTTCTTCGCTATTCTTTTCTTGGTCACTGCTGACACTCCATGTGCTTTTTGACCAGCAGAGACACCAAGCAAACATTTTTACAGAGCAGTCAGACCCCCAATTAAAGCAGCCTGACCAAACTGCTTATGCACAAACCTATTTCTGTTTCACCTAGGAAAGATGCCCAGGCCTGGAAGGCAGAGCTTCACCTCCTGTCTGTCCTGCTCACCACTGTGCATCACAGCACAAACAACAGGGACTAAATACTTGAAACAAGGGGAATCTCAGCCCCTGCCAGGCCATCTATCTCAGGGCTTCTCTTTGCTTACAGTAAAAAAAGACTTCACAGTATCTAACCTGATTCTTTTCACTGCAATTGAAGACCAAATTCACTACTTTTATCCAACCTGGGTACTCCCAAATCCAGGGAATAATCCAGATTCTTCTTTTCTTGACATGGCGGAAAAAAAAAAGTGTCTTTTCTTCCTTTTCTTCCTTCCATATACATGTGTTTGTATAACAGTTACACAATAATTAATTAAATAGCTTTTGGTTCTATAACTGTCAATGCTTTATGACAGATGAAATCTAAGTGTCTTTGGTCCCTCAGTGTTTCTGGTTAACTCCAGCATAATATGCAGCAATGAACATTCCATACATATCTTGTCCCAAAAGGTAGAAAGTTCCTTACTCTAATGACAGCATTAACTATGGTGGTTTTTTGACAGTTTAACAGGTGGGCCAACTTACAGAATAATTAGTAAGGACAATACTTCTCACCCAGCAAATGCAAAGCATAATGAACAGCTATAAAAGACCGAAAGTAAAACATTTCAAGCAGCAATTCAAATCAGTGTGGATCTTACCTTGAAAATACATGGCTGATGAAAACTTTGTTTACCAGAACGGAGGGCAAAGCACAGAGCTCAAAGCAAGCAATTCTTCTAAATAAGCTTGACAAGCTTTTATTACAAAAAAACTGCATTAAGCAAAAAACAAGAGATAAGTGGTTTATCTGACACATGGGATTTTAAAAGACTGAGAAATAGGAAGACATTTACTGAAAAAATACCATGTAAGGTCATCACCAATAAGAATTGGGTTTTATACAAGCTATTGACAATAACTGAATTTTAGTTTCCTACCTCAGCCTAGAATTGTCAATTAATTGAGCCTTGCTTGCATGAGAATATTGCTAGAGGCCTCTTAAAGAATCAGTTAATTACAAGTTTGGGGTTTTTTTATTATGAAGACTGAAACAGCATCCCTCCTTCTCAATGTACATAATGATCATCTATGCAGGCTTTATTGTATTAAAGCCCCACTCCAATTGATTCGCATTTGCCAGATGCTGTTGGAACTGCTGACAGGTGCTTGCTGCACTCCAGGTCATCTTGAAATCACCACAGGAAGGGACAGTCCGGAGCATGAGTTGTCCCAGACTACTGGATGACTTCCCACTCCCTTTAAGGCAAGAGGAACTTGTACAAGAGCCTTGTGGGGAACAGAGAAGGAAAATGGCACCACCGCTTCATGGCAAAGCAGAGAGTGACTCAGGAGTCAGGATGTCTCCTTAGTCTGCTTTTCAAATGGTTCTGCTCCAGTACATACACTGGTAGAGATGTATCTACGATAAAAAGCTTTTCACTATTTAATTCCAGAAACTACCTGGAATGGGACAAAGCTATTGAATGAATTATCTTAGCAGGTTATTTAAAAAAACAAACAACAAAAAAAAAGAGACTTGTGAAATGTCATGTTAGCAAACAGTTTAATGTATTAAAATTACTCCAGTACACCTCTGTGCTTCTACAACAAACACAGTATTATACAGAAGAGGGAAAATGTGGTAACGTTCTCAAGGAAGCAGTTATCACACTCATTAGCACAGAAACACAAGAGCAACAGTATCTTACATAACCTCCCAGTTCAGCCGTCTTCTGCATGGTGATTCTGACACTCCTCTGTGGAGCAGACAGTCAGTTAAACACAAGTGTGTGTATATGCTTCCTAACCAAAGACAGGTGAATCAAGCCCTATACGGTCCAAGAGAAGGAGGGTATCCTTCCACTATTAGTGAGAGTAGAAAGGAAATGTATTAAGTTCCTGATGCCTGGGTGACTGGCTACCTGTTGTGGAAAGGGAAGTGGGATTCTAAATTTTCTTCACTCTATATGAGATCTACAGGATGCATATGGAAAAAATTAAGTTTCATTTCAGTAAGATCCTGGCCCAAAAAGACTTGCAAACCTGAGTAATATGCTGATAAGAATTAAGAGATGTGTATATCTTCATAAGAGAAGAGTCTTAAAATACATTTGTGGCAATTCAAGGCCAGTCCTTTCTTCTTTACTGGTTATCTTTACCAAAATTAACTCAAGCTGGCATTCTACCAGAAAGGAAATATGAGAGGTTAATAAAAATCAGAAGACACTGAAGGTGTAAATACAGTGCAAAAGTGTTGGGTTTAGTTTTTGACTGTTACAACCCAATAATTTTATATTCTGTGCTTTAGTTTCAGGGAAAAGCATAGTTGTTGTGTGTTATAATACACATGCTTCTTTATAAATGTATACATACACACTTACTGCAGAATGCAAAGGCTTCCAGTGGCCTATGATTTGTAGTATTGATTTCTCACATGCAGTATTTTTCATACAAAATCAAATCAGTTTTAGAGGAGCCCCTCCCTCTGCATACTAAATGTATTCATTAATGTGTTATTTGCATGCATTATTACCCTACCCATTCACTCATTTATATTAACCAAATTTAGGATTTTTTTTTTTTTTAATGTAAGCCATAAATATGCTTAGTTGTAACACCTTGCCAGAATACTCCAGTGACCACAGTACTCCTGGGTTCTATGGTAACCAATACATCAGTTGGCAGAACATACTTAATAAAATGACTCAAGTTTTGTTTGCTTCATGTTACTTCATTTTTAAAAATTTTGTTCGTGTACAATCTTTGCTGTTAGTACACTTGAGATTGACTGAAATGCAGTAAAATACAAGAGCTCATTATGAAGAAGTACCTAGTCCTGACATTAAATGAAAGTCAGCAGCAGCAACTGTTGTATGGAGCACTCATCAGGGTAAGGAACAGTGCACATCAGCTAGGATGAGATGGAACTTTTCTAAATAACTAGTAGACTTCACAAACAAATTATGTGTGATGTAGTCACTATCCTCCTAAGATGGAAGAAGGACATAAGACAAAAGCGACTCTAGGGTCAGTTGCTATACGTGTTAATGTAGCTTTGGTTCAGAAATTCTTAAGTGTTGTAGAGCACCTGGTTTAGTGACAAAACACATGCGCCTCACAGTGCTAACAGTATAATGCTAACAAACTATAAACTGCAAGTTTCAAATATTAATAGCATTTAATAAAAACATTTACAGAAATACTCTGTTTGACAAATGTGCGTACAAATGCAAGCTCCTTGGCCACAAACTCAAATTGGACGCATCAGTTTTGTGCTGGCTTGACAGTGCAAGTGCTGAGATTCAAGTATGCTTTTCCATATCTATGTTAAGCAACAGAGATCACATGATGAAGTCTGGGGGATTTTCGGCTCACAAGGCCAGGACATGAGAATTGAGCAAAACATTGCAGTAATTGAAATGTTCGATTTCCCTCAAACAGAAAGCAATCTAAAGGAGGAAAAACACATTTCACAAGTAAACCAGCTTCACATACCACCAAGTTATTGCTTCAGCTAGGTCAGCTGTACTAAAATACAGGACTACAGGTTGTAATTGAATCGCCACTCACATGAGAGGACAAAATCTACAGTGCAAGTCCTCCCTGCCAAAGGATCAAATCACAAGACCAGAGTCCTGTTTCATAGGAGAGAATTTATTAATAATTGTTTTGTCTGTCAATCTTTTTTTTTAAGTCAGTTAGATTGGGGTCAAAAGTATATTGTGATATTTCTGTGTTTCTAAAGGTTACTACTTTATGCCAATTTAGATCTGCTCATCAACAGAATACAATATGAACACTTGCTTCCAAAGAATTGCAAGAGTTATTGCTGAAATTTTTAGGTCCAAAAAATAAAATAATCTTTCACTAAATCAACTCACTCTTTAAAAAAAAAAAAAAGGAAAAATCTGACATCATATTAGTGAAAACAAAACTAAACAACAACAAACCAAAACCAACAACCAATGTAAATAGCTTTTTCAATTAAATAATAATCTAAGATTTTACAAGATATTCACATTCAGGCAACTGTCTCCTGACTTTCATCTGGCTGAATTACAGATTCAATAATAAAACCAAGAATGCGACTCTCACGTTCTTCATGACAGCAGTGATTAGTGCAATTTATCACTGCACTACACAACTCTAATAGTGCAAGGTGTGCCTGCTGACAACATTTCTCACAATCATCAGCTACATGATCATTATTCTCAGTTGTCTATTGTTAGAATTTTGGCATTTATGTTAACATTTATGAAAAACTATGGCTTTATCCATGAAATATATGTCCTTCCTAAGCACAATTTTAAAACCATTTAAAATAATCAAAATGAATTGGAATGAAAGTTACTTGTTTATGCCATAAGATGTGTTGCCACTAAACTCAAGATGTCAAGGTTAGCTACAGATCACCAATATATATATTTGTGCATCTGTTACAGTCTTTAAAAGTGTATTTAAAACATAACACTGATAAAACTTCAATCTTAATTTTAAATCTAATTCTAATAATTTATTTTATTTTTGCAACATGTTTAATTACTTGTATCCAAAGTGTCATCTGAGTATCGCTGTAGTACAACAGGACTGGGACTGTATGAAACCCATAAATGCATACATAAGAAGGCACTTGTCTTCCAGTAGTTCAAGTCAGAGAAGGCCTTACCCAGACAGTGGCACCTTACATTTTGAAGGATTAGCAAACGTTCCCAGGTTTTGACACAGTCTCAAAACCTGTCTCATGTCCCTGGACAAAGGTGCTATAACGTGGTCTATAATACCATGAAGCTCATGACGAACTCCAGTAGCTTCTGCCTGTTGCGCTGAGGTAGGAACGTAGTGCTTAGTTCCAAAATAGTGTCTTTTCTTTGTTTTGTCTGGTTGAAAACCTAAAGCACAGCAAGAATGCAAGTATCACCATATTAAAGGAATCTCTTTTCTTTTATGATTAAAATTTTATGGTCTGTACTAAATTTTCCCTCATTTACAGGACTTCTTTTTCTCCTTTCTTGAAGGCTTAGATGGCAATGCCTTCAGATATTATTAGAATTCACTCAATGCTGAAGCCCTTCAAGAGGTAAAGAAACTGAGAAATAAGCACAGTGTATGATAAACTGCCAACTCCTAAGAGCAAGAGATAAAAAATGTACTCAGAAGTCATATGAATTGAAAGTGTAAGCACTTTGAAAACGGGAATTCAGATGCTAAACTCTGAATAGATGCTCAGTAGGATGCTATCTAGTTCCACTTTTCCAAGAGCAAAATAAACTACAATTAAAATTATGGATTTGATATGTGCTTTCTTCACAGCTCTTACAGCCTACAGGAAGATAACTTTACTATAGGCTTTACTGTGGGCAAACTATTGTTAGATTACCTAATACATCAGAATTTCAAGACCAATACTTCAGAACCCTTATCTAATAATACTTTGCCTAAATGCTGATGCTTTCAAAACTATAATGCTAAATCTCATCTGGCATGCAGGAAGCCACACCATTCTGATGAAGGAAAACCTATTCATTTGCAAAATTTAGATAGGTGATTTTAAATGAAAAATACTAGTGGTAAATTGAAAAACATTTTAAAGAGCAGCTGAGCAGCTGTATCCTTATGGTAAACACTAGAGCTCTGTCAGGATAGTTATCCTGGAGCATCAAACACTACTAAGCCAAAATGAATTAAAAAATAGTTTTTGAAGATTTAAGTAGTCCTTCAGAATTAAATTTAGCTGCTAGTAAGCACACAGCATGCTCTCAGTCTTCCAGTATTGTCACTGGTGTCCAATAAATACATGGAGCAGAGCAGAGGAAGAATAAAAATGTCTTAGTCACCTAGCCCTCCTCTAGGTAAGTTTTCTCTGAGGCAAGAAGTGCCCTCCTGCAGTATGTGCCCTCTTCCTGCAGCCCTGAGCCTTATGAAAGCAGAATGTTCAAAATGAAGGACACATATGCACAGATACATTCATAGACTTTAAATAGACACTGAACAGGTTCCATGAACTGTCAAAATTGTGCTCATTATTAAAATGAATCTTAACAGTCTCCAGCTTTGATCACCACTTACCCCAATTTCCTTAAAGACTTTCACTGCGTTTTTCACATGACTGTAGGTTGCACTCTCAGCTACAATAAAAAAAAACAAAACAATCAACAAAACAGAGATAAACAAGTTGCAACTGAATTTAGACTGCCTTGTGCTAGAAGTAACTGAATGAATCAAATTCAGTTCCAAATCGAGTTCAACATACCATACACAGCGACATTCTTCTCTGTCCTGCTTATTAAGTGTCTGTGTAACTTCTGAACATAGTCAGACTCTGAAACAGGACCACTAAAATTGTGCACAAAGATGACAGCAGAGCTGTATGCCTCCAGTAAAGGTCCCAGTAGCCTCTGCAGGAAAGTGATGTACTGCTGATGCTCTTGAGACTGGCTCACCTACATAAAGGCAACAAGAGCTTAAGAGACAGAGCCAGTGGAAAAAAGAAATGACCTGCATCATAGCTCACGGCAAAAGGAACGGCTGAAATAATTCTTAACACAAAGAGGAGTTCAGAGGCACAACACAGAGCATTATTTAAGTATAACAAAAAAGTTTACCACAAGGCATAAAAGAGGCACCGCACATAAATCCATGCTACTTTATTAATAACTATTTTCCTAAGATAAACACGTTATACTGCTCTACAAGAAACAGAAGGGTTGCTATACATTCACAGAGATGGACATACATTTTGAAGTGTTAACAAGATGTCCTAAAGATGTGTTTGTGTCAGTTCTGTGAGAAAACTGGTAATATGTCTAAAATCAACATGATAACCTTTCATGAAGTGAAATTTAGGCTGAAAATAAATAGCATATGGATGTGGCCCTTTACAATGCATGCTGTCAGTAAAGAATAAACATTTAGACACTGAGATGCTTGAGCCTGTATCAGTTTTCATGACACTAATCATTGCCCTTTCTCCTCCTTATGAGATTATTTGATGTTTCTTCAGTTGTTTTTCTCAACAGATTGAAAGGTGTTTTACTGACTGTAGCAAAATGCTTACAGCAAAAAACATTACCATCATTACTCCTCCTAGATTAGCAAAGTAGCTTGTACCTCTCACAATGAACTTCAGTATTAGTAGCCTTAGGATAATATTACCTTCAGGTAGCAATCTCTCTGTTCTTCTCCAAAATCACTGTCTTCATCTTCCTCATCACTTCTCCAAGATAATGGTTCAGGCAGTTTTTTATCCCATTGCTGTTCTGTAAGACTGGGGCTAACATCCTCCTGATCATCCTGCTTAAATATGAAAGACAAGGTGGCAAATAGGTAAAAAATATGAATCCAAGCAAACAATAGGTTTATTTTATTATCTGATCTGACTTAATCAGTTCATTCATTAACCAATATTTTATGAAAGCAGGTGAGACCAAATTATAGACAGGGTTGAGACAAGTAGAGAGAAGAGACATTTGGTGAAAAAGAATGGTTTTCTTCAGTTTACCCTTCACATACAAAGTGAAAATCTTTGCACGTGTTGCTGAATCTTCCTACCAGAGGCCATGCAGCAGCAGCTGCCAATCACAGAATCACAGAATGTTAGGGATTGGAAGGGACCTAGAAGATCATCTAGTCCAACCCCCCTGCCAGAGCAGGATCACCTAAACCAAGTCACCCAGGAACACATCCAGGCGGGTCTTGAATGTTTCCAAAGAAGGAGACTCCACACCCTCCTGGGAAGCTGGTTCCAGAGCTCCATCACCCTCACTGTTAAAAAGTTTTTCCTTGTGTTGACCCTAAACCTCTTGTGCTCCAACTTACTCGCGTTGCCTCTTGTCCTGTAAATGGATGACATTGAGAAGAATCTGGCTCCATCCTGCCTACACTCACCCTTAACATATTGATAGACATTGATGAGATCCTCCCTCAGTCTCCTCCAGGCTAAAGAGCCCCAGTTCTCTCAGCCTCTCCTCATAAGGGAGATGCTCCACTCCCCTAATCATCTTAGTGGTCCTGCCCTGGACTCTCTACAGTAGTTCTCAGTCTTTCTTGAACTGGGGTGTCCAAAACTGGACACAGTATTCCAGGTGGGGCCTCACCAATGCAGAGTAGAAGGGGAGAAGAACCTCCCTTGACCTGCTGGCCACATGGACATGTGGATGTCCAGTTTGCTCAACTGGTCTCTAACCCAAGCCTCTTCAACTGAGGAAAAAACTTCCTCCCTCCAGAATTCCTCTGTGGTCTTGGAGACCTGGACTCCTGGTAGCTGGCCTTAGTAGTAAAGACCGAGGCAAAGGTGGCATTAAGTAACTCAGCCTTCTCTCTGTCCTCGGTCACCAGGGCAACCCGCTTCATCCAGTGGAGGGCCCACATTGCCTCTAGACTTCTTTTTGTCTCCAACATAATTTTTAGAAGCTTTTCTTGCTGTCCATGACCTACCCTGCCAGCTTTATTCAAGGGAAGCCTTAGCTTTCCTTGTTGCATCCCTGCATCCTTTGATAAACTCACTTCCCAAGTGGCCTGTCCGTCCTTCCATGTTTTATATATTTCCCTCTTCAGCTTCAGTTTTACCATTTGTTCCCTGCTCAACCATGCAGGTCTCCTAAATCTCTTACTAGATTTCCTGCTCTTTGGGATACACTGATCTTAAGCCTGCAGGAAATGGTGTTTGAATATTAGCCAACTTGCTTGGGCCCCCTTGCCTTCCAGAGCCCTGTCCCATGGGACTTTTCCAAGCAGTCCCCTGAGAAGGCCAAGGTTGGCCTTTCTCAAGTCCAGGGTAGCAATCCTGCTTGTGGCCCTGTGCCTGCTGCCTGTAATTCTAAACTCCACCATCTCGTGGTCACTACAGTCAAAGGTGCCTCCTACCTTCACACCCTCAACCAGTCCCTCTTTGTTGGTCAGGACAAGGTCCAGCATCACTTTTCACCTTGCCAGCTCCTCCAACACCTGAACTAGGAAGTTATCATCAATGCTCTAGAGGAACCTACTGGACTGAGTGTGTCTGGACGTGCAACTTTTCCCAGCATATGTCAGGGTAATTAAAGTCCCCCAGGACAACCAGAGCCTGTGATTTTGAGACTACTTCCAGCTGCTTGTAGAAGGCCTCATCAGCATCCTTATCCCGATCAAGTGGCCTGTAGTAAACACCTACTACAATGTCTGCCAGATTAGTCTCGTCCTTAATCCTTACCCACAAGCTTTCAACCTGCTCCTCATTGTCCCCCAGGGAGAGTTCAATACATTCCAATTGCTCTCTCTCATAGAGAGCAACTCCACCACCTCTCCTTGTCAGCCTATCCTTCCTTAAAAGTACACAGCCATCCATGACAGTGTTCCAGTCATGAGAGCTGTCCCACCATGTCTCAGTGATTGCAATGGGATCATGGTCCCAAGATCACACACAGATCTCTAGTTCATCCTGTTTGTTCCCCATGCTGCGTGCACTTGTGTACAGACATATTAGTGAGTTTGTAATGCTAGAGTACCTCCTGACTGGTACCAATCCTGACATAGCAGTGGAACTGGCACAACACCCCTCATTTGCCTCTAGTTTCTTTTCTGCAGGACAGGTTTTTCCCCTTTCCCCCTTCATATCTAGTTTAATATAATTGTGTATACTGAAGGTTAAAGGTATTAAAAATGGAAGCATGTATCAAAAGGTACACAGTGAAATCGGAGTGAAGCAATGGCCATTACCAAATACACCAGAAGGAGCTCTGGCCTCCTTTGAAAGTAGAGAGCAGCACAAAGAAAGCAACCAAATATTTAACTCCTTTCCAAGTGCTCTTTACTCTTTTTTTTTTTTTCCTTCTTCCTTCTGGGTACTAAGGTTTGTTTAAAGTGCACAAGAAGTTTGGGAAACAAAGGTTTTGTGTGTCATCTGTCCCCTGGTCCCCAGGTTTTCTTTACACTGTATAGCTTTGGCAGATTGCACCACACATTGACTCCACTACATCCCTGAAACTGCAAATGGTGCCCGCAGAGGAGGTTTACATTAGTTTTGAGATGCAAAGGAATCAAGGAATGACAAAAGAGTTGTACTACTGACTCCTGTAGAGCAGAAAGTCATTGCTATGCTACAATTTGAAAGGGTTCCAAAAATAAAATAAAACCCCACTTTACAAGACAGTATGAAATTTGTCTTCCATAGTTGGTTTAATGATACAATGAAATTACACAGTCATTCACAGCATCACAGGATGACTAGACCCAAGTTTCTGATGCTCATAAATGCAGGAATGAAGAAGTATTAGTCTTGAACTTGTTCACAAGCTTTCAGTAATAGCATATATTTAGAACAAGACTCACAACTAAGAAGCATATACTACCTACGGCTAAAGTTAAGTACAATACACAAAGCTCATTTAGTATTTCTATCACCTTACCTCGGCCACCAGAAGAATGCCATATTGTATCAGCCTTTCCACAGATTCATGGCAAACCTGATATATCACCTGGCAAGGCTGCACAACATAAAAGAAATGTACTGAAAAAAATCACATCCATTAAACCCATTATAGCAACACCACTCCCCTATTCAGTATCAATGTTTTTGATACATCAATATTATTCCTTTTAATCAAGTTATTAATCTTTTGCCAGCATAAGCCCAATGTACCACTCATGTTCACCCCGGCATGTAGGCAGACATTAATAAAATTACATTGAAATAGGATATTTAAAATTTGCCAAAGTTTTTTGAAGAAATGCTTTACTGGACTGATAGAAAACCACATTAAATATTCTCCTCTTTTAATTGCCTCTAATCAAATTTTAGTTTGTTAAAAATTCCGGAATAAAATAATCACAACAGTAAAATAATTGAGACCCATGCCAGTGATTTGTTTGGAATTTAAAGCAAAGTACGCTTTTACAGAATTCAATGATGTGATAAGAAATTCTGAATTTAAAAAAAAAGTCTTTTACATTGTTCATAGTCATGTAGGAAGTATTTTCTAAGTTAATAAAAAATAAATAAATTATTAACTCTGAAAACAGAAGGGTAAGATTACTAATGAACCCCACCATATGAGCTACATTACTGCCCAAACAAAAATACTCAATTTAGCTTACACTTCATTTAAAAAGGCACAAGTCAGAAATATGTGTACAAATTTAAGAACTAGTTCAAAAATCTCTAGAATTCTATGTAACTTCTGCACCTAAGGAAAAAAAAATTTAGCACTTACAATCACAAGTATACACAGAATACCTACACCAAAGAGTGTCTGAAAACTGAGATAACATCAGTTGACTTCAATGTTTTTTAACAAAGCAAAACCTAGTCAGTCCATGTTTAAAACTGCCACTAATTACTAGGTGTGGCACACTGTGACTATTGCACTTCTATGCAAATTAAAAGTATCCTTAGAATCTGGAGCCTTAGTTCCCAGCATAATTTAAATCAGCTATGCAAACTCTCAAAGACTTCTATTTGCTTAAGTCAAAAATATGTAAATATTTCGGGCAGAATGCAGATTGAGTTGTGATGGTCTAATGACATAAGGGACACAAGCAGGGTTAGAAGGTACCAGGAAGCTGACAGAGCTAAGAGCGAGCAGCTTTCCTTTCTCCAGAAAGGCCTAAAGCCAGCAGAGCAAAAATGCTGCAGCTCAGGCCAGCATCACCCACCTCAGCACCAGCACGAGCACCGGTGTGCACTCAGTACCTACCCCTGAAACTGGAACAACTGATTTTGTCACACCTTGCCAAGGGAACAAGGTAGCAACAGGAGTCTGGCAAGTTAATTGATGTGCTACCATGGGCCAGACATCTTTTGGATGATCTGCTCTGATGAAACCATGTTTGTTCAATTGTTCAGACATTTCCTTGAAGCAAATGAGAACAAGGCCTTTTTCAAATTATACTCAGTCTCTTGAAACCAACTGCCATCAGACTGTACTTAAAGGGAGTGTTATCAGAACTATGACACTTCAAGTAAGCATTAATTCATTTTGAAGTAACATATGCAGTTATAAGCAGAACAAAAACTGGAAACATGGACAATTAATGCAATTACTTACCAAAGATATAGTAAATTCATTAGAAAGCAAGTAACACAAGCTGGCAGCTTTTCGGACCAGGTGCTCTTGGCTAATCAAACTGGGAGATACACCATTAGTACCATTCCTGTACCTCCTACTCTGAATTGCATGAAGACTGCAGGCTGAAACAAACATAAGCAAAGTTTACTTTTCCAAAGAGCTTTATAGCAAAAATAATTTAAAACTTTTGTTTTGTCTATTTCTAGACCTAAAAGCAGTCAAATATTGCCCACACAACTGAAAAATAATATGCACCATTACTTTGTTGGTGTTCAACCCATGTCAGATGAAAACAAAATCTCATTAGAATACTGATCAAAGCACAGGATTTGCCACATTGGCTCACAACTGATACTGCCTTGCCTATGGCAGTGACCAATATGCAAATACTTCCAAGTTAGACAGAGAACGATGGGAAAAATGAGTGGAAATGTCCCATGAACAAAATACAAGTTCATGTTAAATTAAACATGAGCTGAAGCAGGGAGATAATATATAAAAGCAAATTAAATGAAAAACTGATGAGGTTTTTTTTTTTTTTACTTCATGGGTTACAAGTCTCTCCTTGATAATCCCCAAAACCTACCAATAATAGCCTCTTTGATGAATACATGAAATACTCCATTGCTGTAGAAGTTGAGTTCAAAGACAGCAGGTATAGTTGTGCTGGGAGTGATGAAGAACTCATTGTTTCTGCTAGTGTTTGTGATATTCACACAGTTCCCCAACAAGTGGATGGCATGCATGACAACATCATCAGAGTTCCCTGAAAATCCCAAGTCAAAGTCACGGGCTAAGACCTCCTCCTTCATGGAGAAGAAATCTTCTACCAATCTGGAAAGATCAGTTCCCTAGAAATAAAAACAGAATCGCATAGTGAAACAATTTTTCTGCATAGGAATTGATCTGTAAACCACATAACTGCATATGTAGTAAACACTTGAACACTACACTAGCTATCAATAACCCAAAGCACAACAGTCATATTAGAAAAACTTATTTTCTTAGAGATTTTGCTGAAATAGTCCACAAGTTTTCAATTACATGCAATTATATTCTAAAGCCATGCAGATATTTGGGAATGAAAGTGTTCTTGTTTGCTTCTTTACTTATTTCACAACCTGCAGTGAACTGACTTGTTCTTCAGGAACATGTTAGAGATACCATATTCTCATTACCTATGCTATAAAATGAGCTATCAATTATCTGGGCATATTGTAATTAACAGAACTGTTCAGTTGGTTAGGGACATAAGGAAAAGCTTTTCCTCGAGCACTATGAAAATTAAGTTTCTTGCATATTCTGAGATATCAGAGAGTGACCAATGAGAGAGTGGATAGGCATTGGAACAGGCTGCCTACAAAGATGATGGAATCACCATTCCTGGAGATGTTAAAAAAACCTGTAGATGTGGCACTTCAGGCATGATTTAACGGTCATTATAATGTTTAGCAGATAGTTGGACTTGGTTATCTTAAAGGTCATTTCCAACCTTAATGATTCTATGATTCTATATTCAATGGTGAATTAGTTTGAGATATATATTTTAAAAAATCAATATAATGAACTCAAGCCATATACTCCTAAAAATAATTAATTAGAAGTATAACTACATTTAGAGTTACAAAAATCTCTTTTGACACGGGTATTATCCTGTCAATAATGGGTTATCTAAAAGCATCCTACTAAATAAAATGTTAGCACTCATGCTAACAGAAATCCACTTCTTTTTAAATGCAATAGTAAAATACATACTATTTTTTTAATTAACAAGGCCAAAGGAATATTTCTGTATTTAAGCAGCACAGAAGCCTTACCTGCCTGTGTCTATACAGCAGCAAACAAGCAACAATGTGGGTAGACATCACAGCACAGGACTTGTTAGCAGCTAGAAGTAAACAAGATAAACTTGTTAAGCACCTCAGAAGTTCAGAACATTATGAGTGAAAAAGTACCCATTCTTAAAAGAACAAAGAAACAAAACCAAACAATGATACTGTTACAGAACTGTGCCTTCTGAATGAAAAACAGTGTATTATGTCTCTAAGGTAACAATATTGAAGTAATCAAATTACAGTAACCTGAAGAAGGTTGAGAAAAGCTTTAACATTTACTGAGCTAAGCACTGTTTTTTATGTATCTCTTCTACCACAAATGACAGATCTACTGACTAAAACATGCACCACATAACCCATAGAACATGGTAACACTGGTTCATGCACCTAAGTAAGTTCACATGTATATGATCTTACATAATGCCTTTCAGACACTGCAATAACCTTTTACATGAAGTAATAAATCAGCGTCTTAATATCACAATAAACACTTCAGAGTATAGCAAGTTCAGTCTACTAGTCCAAGGAAAAAAAACTTTAACAAAACAAACAATAAAAAACTTGTACTTAATCAGAAAGAGAGTTTATTAAACCTTAAAGAGGAGGAAGGGATGCTAAGGATTGTCATGAAATGTTCACCTGAATTGAGGGGACAGGAAGGTATAACATTGCACAAACCAACTTGTTGTTTGGTAATCAGCAAAATCAAACAGCTAGGTAATAGTGATACTGTAAGACTTACTGAACAAAATATGCTCAGCCAAGTTGGATATCAGCTCTCTTCTGAAGGGTTCACTGGTGATATCCCTGGAATTGGGCACTGAGGCCTCTGTAGCTTCATCTACAGTATCATTAGATCTAAATACAGAATAAAAATTCACATTATGACTTTAGATTTTTATCAAAATATAAAGTATCATGAACTGGTTGGCTTTTTTTTTAAATATGCTAATTGATCAAGAGTGCAAAACCGCACTATGCAGTCTGGTAATGGTACAAAAATATTATGCATAATAGACTGCAAAAAATGTTAGTATCTACCAAATTTTCCAAATTATTTCTTCAAATTAATCAAATGTCCAAGATAAGACCACCTAAATAAAAATTGCAACCTTGTCCCATATCTATTCATTACTTTTCCATTCTAACATTTACACCCCACAGTTCTTTTCCCTTCAGTGAATATGGACAACAATAGATTAAGCAAATCGGCCTAAAAGGCAGTTTCCAGCCCAGCCACTTTACAAACTAGAAATGGTCTTTTGTATGGACGTTCAACTCTGGAAAGATAAATTACTGATTTTGACTCTTGTAGGACCAAAGAGGTTTGTATAAGTCTAGCAAAGGCCTCAACTAAACGTGTATCTGTGTAACAGATCTAGCCCTTGAGCACAGTTCTGCAGTTCTGAGTGACACCTCCTTGAGCAAAGGAGTAGTCACTTCCAAGTCTTATTTGCTTTGGAAATACACTAAAACCCACCTCAAATGTTTATAAGGCTTAAAAATAAATCTTTATTTTTCATTAAGTGTGCCATTTTTTCCTGTTATTCTATAAAACTTAAAATTAAGCCAACAGATGTCACTAAATTTTTTTAAAAAGGGAAAAAAAGTGTCTTTTAGTATATTTATTTAAACAGAGCTCCCCAGAAAGAATGCAACTCTCATAATGAATTGCAGTTACAATGGTCTGGTTTTACTTTTTCTATACACAATTAGATTACCCTTGGGGATTTCAAGCACTTCTCAGAATGTAATGCAGACAAACAAATAACCTAAATCCATCCTCCCTCTTCCCATCACCCAGAAAAAAAAATCTACCTGGATGGAAGTATAGCTGGTAACAAAGCTTGTTCCAAAGAAAGAGGAGCAGGCACAGGTTTTTGGCTTTGGCTGTTTACATATTCCTGTTAAGAGAAGACTTTTTGGTTTGGTTTGGGTTTTTTTTACACCTTTTCCACCTTATTCTTGCATTGAACTGATAATAGGATTATATCAAAATGGCAATTATTCAAAAATGCAAGTGATTAAAAATAGCTCACACTAAAAGAGCAGTAATAAGGTCACAGAAATTAAAAGTATTCAAAAAATGTATTTGCTTTTGTTTTGTGAAAAGGCAGACTTTCCAGAGCAAGGAATCCATATTTCATTAAATATATTGCATCAAAAACAATGCATAACCCCTGACAGCAACCTGCTGTGAAGAACTCCTTTGAGACTAGCTTCTCCGGGATTAAATTAATAAGAACTGCCTTCATTAACATGAGTGAGAGCAAAGTCTAATAGTCATTCAGAATGAACACAGAGACTAATTACTGCTTGCTGCTGGTTTCCTCAAACAGCAGGATAGGCAACTTCTCCACAAGTAAACACTAGTGTAGAAACTCCAGCTGCAAGACTCCTCATAATACCACAAACTAAAGCCAAACTAAAGCTCCTAGGAAGCAGGCAGGGGACCACATGCTTGGAATTCTCAAATTTCAAGTTTCTCAAAAGTCAAATATCTCTCCCCACAGGTTAGCATTTACGTTATTCTGTTTTCAGGACACTATGTTCTTTCAGTTTCTATAAAGACTGACGTGGGAAACTGAAGAGCCACTTAACCTGCTGGTCAGGGTGACAGCTCTCTCCCAAGAAAGCGCCTTAGAAGACTCTCACAGCCAGCTCATACTCTTCTGCTTCTAAGCCTGTGCTCCCAGAACTGCAGAGGCACACAATTAACCCCTAAAGCTCATCTCCTGAAGAAAAACTTTCAATGGCATGACTACATTAATTTAAAAGTAGTTAGGCTTCTGCAAATCTTGGTTCAGGAATTCAACTTGGTGTAGGTTTTGTCATTTCTTACTTCTCTGGAGTACAAAAACGGATACACATACAAATGAGAACTGACAGCAGTTGCTAGGAAGGTATAAAGTGATTAGTATTTCACTAGATTAAGGGGGCAGATAACCTTCTTTTCCTTATACTGATCCAAGAGTAACTGTTAACTCCTTACCAAGAATAGCCCATGCCCTCTCCTTTGGAAGTGAATTAATATCCTTCCCTACTACACTAATTACAATGCAGTGCAGACGGTCGCAATAATTTCATGCTGTGGTAACTGAACCCTCCAAAGCTCTCCAACCTACTGCTTTTCTGAGAGAAGTAGGGCAGAAAGAAGAACACCTAATTAATTTGAATAATGTTCTAGGAGGTTGTTGATACAGTAGTTAAATCTTATTAAAGTCACACTAAAAATGAAGTATTCTGTAGCAGAACACAGACTAGTGCAATGCAGGCAAGTACAGTTGCAGCAGATTCTGCAAAGAGATTAGAGAAAATTGAAAAAGTGAAGGCAGATGCTACTGCACCTTCCCATTCCCTGAGAAACCACACAGAAGTATTTGGGGAAGTGTTGTAGGACATAGCTGTAAACTAATAGCAAACAAAGACCTTCAAAGAATATGCAGATTTTTATGATACATTATATATGATACTTCAATAGCTACTAATTTGCTTAGCAATTTAAAAACAAACAGTGAGAAAAATGCCCTTCCTCAGCAACAGTGTAAGTCATTAAATCACCTCAACCAGAGAACAGTATTCTTCAAGTTATCTCTTACGAGGTAAAGAATTACAAGGATCATTTTAAAGATTTCTTTGTTGAAATATAACGAAGAACATCAATGAGAATACACAGAAAGTTAGTTTTGAAATGGTGTATCACCTCAGACTATTTCAGCTTAACACAAATACATCTGAAGATTCACACATTCAGCAGAAAGAGGGATACTTTTTTACCACCAGAATGGACTTCAGCAGATAATGCTAGAAATGTTAACCCACAAACAGAAAAATCTAATTAAATGTCCCCCGCTACTGAAACATAACCATGTCAAACCTTCAAAAGAATCTTCAAAATACAAAACTTACTTTTAAGGAAAATGGTTGTGCAAAATCTACCCTGACACATCCATAATTCTTCCTCAGCATTCTGAAGACTCCTCTAGCTATACTCCAAAGACTTTCATTCTTCTTAGGCTTCCCCTGGAAAACAAAGCTGGTTGTTCACTATTTTTTCGAAATTTGCAATTAAATGGTTATGTTTAAAAATAAAATGCACACAACAGCAGAAAAAAAAATGACAAATCTTGTGACACGCTTTTAACTTACATTAAACCTAGAGTAAACTATTGTTTTCCATAGATAGATGCTTGAACATATATGTTATGTCATGAATTTGAATTTATGTCACGTGCACTTCAGCTCTTCCTATGAGGGAGGTTGTGTGATTCATAGCCCTACATTCTTCAACAATAACACCAAGTATATGTGACAGAGAACTACTAACATATTTAACTATGTAACACATTTTCCTGCACATAAACAGAAAATCCCCTAGGCAAAGCACGTTGTTCAATTGCTCTTACCAGCTGTTCACTGTTATAGTGACCTTCAATTATGCGATCATAGGAGATTCCCACAGGTATAATTAGGACATCAGGAGTAGCATTTGAGAAGAGAGCATCCACCACCACAGATAAAAGACCTGCTCTAGCTCCAGATGTCTTTCCACTTCGAGACCGTGTGCCTTCCAAGAATATTTCTAAAAACTGCTGCTGTCTCAGCAATTCTTCTATGTGCTGAATACAAAAAATTGGAAAAGAGGAAAAAAATATTTAATTATACTAGCAAATTCACATTTGAAATACATTGTCATCAACCGTTTCCTTTTGAAAACATTGGAAGATCACGACTAGTCATGAATATTTGTGAAAAAAAAACAAAAGCAGTAATTAATGCTTGACACAAGCCCAGACCAAACTGCAAGCAAATTTGCATAAACATACAAACTGTACAATGCCATTTGTTCAAGAAAAGCATCTCCAGCAACAGCTGATCTAGCTGATATGCATACATCTCTGATTCTGGTTCCCTTGTACATCCCAACTCACAAGATGGAAATACAACTATTAAATGAATGGCACAAAGTATTACATCAACTCATCACAGAGACTTCCATTATGTTAACAGAATCAGTGCAGATATGCTCCAGTACCAAATACATAAGAAAAACAAAGCTTAACATTAATTCAGAGAGTATTCCACTTCCTTTTATAAGGATTACACAAGGTGGAAATCTGCTCATCCTCAAAGGTGCTGGGCATTCAATTCTCATTTATTCCTTGCATCCAAGAGTTGATATAAAAATTCAACCTTTTTTTATATCACAAAACCTAAAACGCATTCAAAGCAGTAAAAAACATCCCAGACTGATGGAACTCACTTTCCTACCCACCACTCAACTGAAATGCTACATACAGGAGCAAACAAGAAATACATACCACATAGAGCAGAGCTCTGTAGAGGAAGTCCTTGCGACCATCAGGACTCTGATCCAACTTGCGACGAATGAAAAATCCTCCCAGCTTGCGAATGAGTGTGCTGTGTGACAAAGAAGAATTATACTCATTGACTTTTAGTTTGCAGGAAACTACCACACATCCAGTACAAAATTCCTAGCATATAACAGGAATAGAAACTACTAAAATTCTCAAAGACTAAAATTATTATTATGCTATTTGCAAATGTTGGGACCACATCAATTTCAACTTAAGGACAGGCTTCTCTACAGTCTTGCTCCAGTCCACTCCCTTGACAGAACATCTACCCACTGCAGTGACCCTGACTGGGAGACTATTGCACAATGAGATGTTGGTGACCCACTTAAAAGTTAACCTGAGCTCGCCCAAGTCTGTGCAGTGCTGCACATACAGCATGGCCTTTGTGCCTGTATTGTACTGCACATGTCCGTGGGCTGCAGGATCAGCTCAGACAGCTAATTTTAACAGGGAAGCCTGCAGGCAACTCCCACTTGGCACCAGCAATTATGCCACTTGCATAGCCTTGCCCTTATCTACCAGTGCAGCAAGAAGTTCTTCTGAGAACATCCTTTCTCCTTGGCTTAAGAAATGTTGAATAGAGTTGTTCTCCTGTAAGAAAATCCTATACTAGCTCTAATGACCAAAATAGGGTAACCCTTTCTACAGACAGGGTCTGCATAATGTGCTGTACAAGGACTGGAGGCCTGATGAATAATTCAGGGTTCCCAGTGTCTAAAGGGACATTAGGTTACCTATACTAGTCTAGTCTCTGCTGCCCCTAATAAACAACATTTTACCTGAAACTTCATAGAGTCTGAAAGCCTTTCTTACTGGTATCATCACAGACCAGCACCTATTGGTGCAAAACATCCTCTAAGTCAAGATATCCCCCTTCTGTCTTCAGTTTCCTGCAATATCCAGTGGCTTTTCAGAAATCATATAACTGATATGATTTGACAAATTCTTACTTACTGGTAAAATACTACCTGAAAAACCTGAGGTTCTTCAATGAACGGAAAAGTACTAACGCAGTACTGTTGCTGCCCATTAGCCTGCACATTAAACTGCAAGAACTGTTCATTCACTACACTTTTCACATACTTACCTTTCCTTAGTCACCTACCCACTCTGAGACTCCTTTAAGAAAGGAATAACCTTCCTTACTCTACTTAGGGTATAACAGAGTATTCTATTATGCTCTCTCTTTGAGTATGTAATAGGAACCAAAGTAGTTCTTCATGATGGTGCAATAATATTCATGTATCCTATACTTGGACATAAGGTATATTGTTCAGTAGGCCACCTAAAGATCCCTCCACCTCAGTCTTTTTTCAAATAATAAAAGGTTATTACCTGAAGATGGGGATATTGAGATTGTTTCCTGCAGCAATGTAGGGTGCTTTGATGTTATGGCAGAAAAGAATGAATGTAAGGAGCAGGTAGTCTATGTGGGATTTGTGAACAGGCAAGAAGATAAGAGGCAAATTCATCTGTGTTGGGAAGAGAAGGAAAACGTAAGAAATATGGATTACTCCTTTTCTAAAATCCAACATTGAGATTGCTAGCATCATATTACCAGAACTGATGGTACTTTCCTGTTACCATCACTCAGTTTGTTTATTTCTTCTTTTCATTCAACTGTGACCAGAACAGTGTCAACAGCACTTGTTAATTTTCATGGACTGTAGTTCTTACTTGTATGCATTACATTAACAGTGACAAATTGTCCTAGTTTCTTCAGACTCAAAGTACTGAGACAACAATGAAACAATTAAAGGGATGTGGCCAAATTGACATTTTCACTAAAATATTGCTCTTTCTTTCTAGCAGATATCAGCAAGGATCTATGAATAGTGGAGTTCACAAACACTGGAATAAAAGAGGTCAGAAAAATATTAGGAACCTTTACTGGTTTTTGTTTCATTTATGTAATGTATCTTTCTAAGGTAAAACCTGCAAGAGAACCAATTCCTTTGAGTGTAAAGAAAATGGTAGAATTTTGTTATTTTGATCAGTTTCAATAAATGTGAAAGGGCTGGAAACAGATAGCTAGTAAGGAATATGAAAAGTTTATTTCTTAAAGATTTTCATTCCTAATTAAGGTAAGAATGAAAAATCCTAAAGAGACCAACTAATTCATTACTGGCTGACTCTTAAAAAAAAAAAAAAAAAAAAAAAAAAAGATGGAAACATTCAGCCGGATAGTTACACCTTTGATTATAAAAAAAAGATGAAACCGAAGTTCAAATAAAATTATATATTACATGAAACAAAATGTTTAATTAATTTAAAATACTATGTCACAAATATGAGCCAGTTCTACCTACAATATGATAATCATACAGAGTTAAATCTCTCCTAAAAAGACAAAGTGTTGTAAACATTAATAGAAACTACATCAGAAATCTACCTTACTTGTTTCTTTCCCACCTTTCCTTACCTCTGTTGCTGCTTTGACCATTTCTATTTGACCTCTGTGGATCTGAATATTCCAGAAAAAGCTGTTAAACAGCTTCAGTAACACCCAGCCAGTCAACCTGAACGAAGAACAAACAAAACTCAAAAACCTTCATTCATTTCTGCCTCCATTTTATATGCTTCTACATGAATGAAGGCAAAGCTGTAAAATCTGATTACCTTATATTCAAACAAAATTAGTATACAATCTAATTGCTTAACAAGTTTTTGCCTATCAGCTAAGACCTGTGTAGTAACCACATTTCAGCCTCCTGCAGTTATAACACAAAACCTGTGTCAGCCTCAGTGAAGGCTGTTGAAAGGGTGGAAGCCACTTTACATACGGGGCAAGTTAAAAGAGGTCCTATGATCTATTACATTAACAGAGTTAGGTGGCATTTTAGGTGACAGTAGCTATCTGGTCTTGCGGAAGAACTTAAGATAGTTACAGAAAGTATAGTGCTGCACCACAAAAGTTGGTGAAGGGGACTAAAAACATGACAAATTCATCCTAAGAGCAGACACCACAGTAGAAGAATTTATCTAAGATTGTCTCTGAGATATTTATAACTACAGGTTATGATATTCAATGGACTACTGGTAAAAGGATCTTCCAATTTAGTATGCTGCAGCTACCTTCTCTTTCCTGCATCATCCTGAAAAAAACACAGGATAATAATATTGGCTTAAGCATTAGCACCAAACCTGGTTTCAGGAGGAAAAAAAAAAAAGTCTGTATTTAAACTTAAGATGTATCCCTTGAAAGGTGGAGGGTTTTTGCTGCACCTCAAAATGAAGAATAACTACCATTTCATTCATTAACATTAGAAAAATATTTTTTAATGAATAATCTATTATTATTTTGAATAATGTTTCAATATTTATGAATAATATCTTACAAGTTCTTCTGGTATCATACAGCTGGTACCATACTTCTACCCATTGACAGAACTGCTGAGCTATTTTTCTTACCTGATTAAAGCAGGTGACACATTTGCTACCATTTCCTGGAGAATTTTCCTGGCTTTTTTCTTCACTTTGTTGATAGCTTTAGTATCCGTTTGAGCAAAACTACCTGGAGCACTTGGTTCAGAAGCTTCATCTACAATAGCCTTCTGGACTCTAAAATTAAAAAGTAAACCCTACAAGACAGGCTTGCAACAGAATAGTTCAAGACACAGACAACTTCTGGGACTGAATTGTATGCTACCAAGGGAGTAACTTGCAGGCATAAAAGAATATGCACGCTGAAGTACCGTGTAATCCAAATGCATTACATTTAATTCAGTAGTGTTCTAAGCATAGGTAGATGATGGACAAATGTGCTCAATGTTTACCATATAAAATAGTATGTCCACAGTTCACAGGTACTGATATCAAGTTATTGCCGATTTTCAGAAATTGTTAATAAGGTTAAAAAAGCAGAAAGAACAGATGAAATATCTTTAATAATACTTTTTCTTCTTGCCATTGTAGTTTAATTTACCTCAGTAGAAAGTTTTATGCAGATACTGTAGACAGCACTTCTGCAGTATCTTTCCCCCCTTGAATTCCCAGTTTTACAAAGTTTAACTAAATTTTATAGGGCTATTTAAGAAACATCTAAGAGAGGTTAAGTGGATTAACACACCCTAACTGGCACAATGTGGTTTGCTTGACTTTTCAAAAGCAACAGTACTCGAATATTAAAAATTCAGGAGAGTGAGAAGTGTTAATGTAGGCAGCATGTAGGTTGCATGTCCACAAGGAGTGGACATGCAGTTGTATTTATTTGTGTCTAAGGAAAACTGATAGCTTAATAGCTAATCAGGGGCTCTGCATGACACTTAAAATGCAGTATACAAAACAGGAAACAGCTCCACAAAGTAAAGGCTATCTTGTTCCATAGCCTTTTTCCAGTTCTGCCTCATACTGTTGGTATACACTCAAAGTATTCTGAAATGCTGCTTTCCTATTACTTCTAAAACACTGCCAATTTCTGATCACTGCAGTATGACTTTAGTGGTAATGATTTAGATTAATTAGATAAACGTATGAAGAGCTCCAATGGAACAATTAATTATTTTTTTTTATTGCATACTGACTACTGTCCACCCACTAATTGGAAATTTATAATTCTTAATCTCCTCTTTTTCACTATTCAAACAGAAATGTCAAGCTACAGTCCTGAAAGGCTGTGCTGAATATACTGTTATCTTCTAATATTTTAAATAGCTTTATTTTCAAAATGGGTGTCCAAATTCTAAAACCATACTGTAATGCAGCAGTTGTTCAAAAAAAGAGTTTGTTTTACATTATCTTACCTGGTGTTATTCAGCACATTTTCTGTAAGATTCTTGGCAAACATACCCTTATGAACATCCCTCTCTTGCACAAAAAGGACATAACAAAAGCGTCTTGCAAGCCACCCTCTGTACCTACAAAAATATGAAGGTATTTAAGCATGACCATCAAAATAGTTCACTGACAAAAAAAAAAAAATAAATTAAAAACACCCCAAAAAAACAATTAAGCAGCAGAAGTATGTAAAGTTTTATGAAGGACTGCCTAAAAGCTTCTGTATCATCTAGTAAACTGCAAATATATTAATGCTATGGATGAAATAAAATAGCTGTGACAACCAAGGTCTGCATTACTTCAACTTAGAGTGATACTGGTCTTCAAACATCCACAGTACCACAGAAAAGTAGCTACAAACCACCATACAAATTTTGTCTGTCCTGCTTGAATGGCTACTCCAGCTCAGCCAGGACAAAAGAAGAGATAGTGCTGGTTTCTGGTTCAGTCACTTTCTACCAAGAAATGAAAATGCCCAGCAAAGAGGTCTGCCAGCTTCTTCAAGAAACACCAAGTCCTCCTGGGAAAGCTGCTCACATTGTATGCACAGGGTAAACTCTCACAGACACTTATGAAAATGTGTCTGCATTAGCCACCAATATTGAAAATACTATTTTGGTAATCTTTTCTTCCTCTCCAATGTTTTTAAACACTTAGCCCTATCTGCCTCCTATGTACCTTCTCCTCTGGAAGTTTTAGCAGGAGTAGAACCACTAAGCACTAAGTAAATCTCTCAATGAATTCAAGTGTTTAAGTAAAGCAACTTAGCTTGTGTGGCCAGTCTTTGCCTTTTAAATTAACCCTGTCCTCTACACTCTGGATCACATAAGCAGCAGTCACCTGAGAAAATGATATTTTCAACTATTTTCCTAACATCAAAGAAGATGCATGTGACATGGGAATGTCTAAAATCCAGTCCTCAGCAATCAATATTCATTACTATTTTCTCTCCTCACCACACTCATTCACCAGATCACGACTGGACAAGCCAGAGGGTCATTCCACAAACCAGAGCTGGGACCCTCAAACAGTGACTCATGTGGGTCATTCCACAAACCAGAGCTGGGACCCTTAAACAGCAGAGCTGATGTGATGGGGCAGAATTAACTGTTGGAAGCAGAAATTAAATTCTGGCCAATCCTAAAACCAGAGCACTCAGTATTATGTAAAACTCCTGTCCTGAGGACTGCTGATGCAATGCATGGCTGACGCTTCAGCGAGTGTCCCAGACTGAACCGTGGGTGGCAATGCTCATGTTGGTTTCCATGCTGGAGTGCTGCCACGGTCTCACTCCTTGTCGTCATCAGAGTTACTGATCTTGGCTGTTAAACCTCCTTACTGTGTTTCAGTAAATTTATACATGTGTTAAAACCAGCTAGGAAAGATGAGAAGGAACTTCTATACTGCAAAAGGCTGACCCACCTGAGTGCTCAGGCTACTCGTACTATCAAGTGCACATGCATCAGCCACCGGCACAGTCTGGCACCTCAAAGTTGTACAAACACCCAGACCCTCTCAAAGGACAAAGAATTTTGCCATTCACACTGTCAGGGAAGCAGTAGTGACTCTGTTTAATTGCTTTCCATTTTCCCCTTCTCATCAGAGTTCGAAACTCTTATTTTTCTAAAAAGCAAAAGCAAGGCTGCGCTTCTTTCCCACAACAGTTAAAGTAACTGTGAACACATCGTCACAAAGGGATCTGTCAAGGCATACAGGCTTCTACATTGATGTTACAGCTTAGAATTTTCTAATTATACTGTGTTATAACTGTTTTCTAATAATGTAGCAATGATAGCAAAAAAAATATCCACACAGGAGAGACCCAGTCAAGATATAGTCTAGAAGTGACATATCCACATCTCAGAAAAAGTCTGTTGTAATGTCCCCATACAGGCAGAGCAGGCTACCAGTTAAAGGGAATCCCTCTTCCTTTCTAAGGACAAGAAACTGCGACTATGTAAGACCATGGGACCTCAGAACTTCATTAAAACTGTCACTTTTCAGATTACAATGACATTCTGAGCTAAAGGCATTTCAGAATAATTCATTAACCCATATTTTGTCGCCCTTATATTTCTAATTTAAGTAGCTCTGACCATTCAAATTCACTCAAGCATTAGACTTTCAAAACTAATTAAAAAAAGTTAAAATTAAACACTATTTCTGGGGTTTTTTTCTGGATTCTAATGTACAAGCTCAACTCTTAAAAAGACATTGTTAATTCAAATTGAATAAGGAACAGCCTCTAAGATTAGCTTCCTCCTTCTCAAGCACAGCACAATGCTGCCTTTCTTCCACTTAGACACTTTGGCTCATTTATTTCAGGCTGCTGGCCTCTCTTTGTTTGCTCTGACTCTATGACAAACACTGCAGGACCTGTTTAAACTAATGATTACCATAAAAACCTTAGCAAGCATTATTAACTTCCCAAAGAACAAAATAATGATTTTTTATGTACTTCCAGTATTTTCATCCCAGAACACAAGATATATTTCCAACAGCGCAAAGATACATTGTCATTTTTAGGTCATATACACCATCCTTAAGGATCTACACTCTGCTACTGAAGCACAGGAGAGACATTTTTGCAAGACATGTCCAGATTTAATTGTCATTAGTGATAATAGTAAAGACCTAAATTGTTAGCCAGATCTGCTCACTAAGTTAAAATGCAGCCTGAAGTCATTCTTAAGCATGGGAATACACCAGCCCCTCCCAGCATACTGCTACAGATGCTGCCATCTGCACTGGAAGAGAAAGGATTTAGAAGTGGTCTGTTTTTTTGTGAAACAGGTTTGACCCTTGCACTCCTTGTCTATAACCCCAAAAGACTTTGCCCAGTTCCCAAATACACACAGCTGGATTTAACAAGTACAACATTACTCTCCTGAAGTCAGCACCAATTCCTGCATTTTAGGACAGCAATATATATTCACTTAGTATGGACCATCCTAGAGATGAGAACACACAAAACTTTAAAGTGAATTAAATACTTGCTACATTACCTGGTATGTGTTTCATTGATATATATGACATTACGCAGACCCAAAGAAGGAATACTAGCATTGAAGAAGTTATCCTGTAAAACCAAGAAAAAAAAACAAAAAAAACAAAAAAAAAAAGATTGGTGGACTATTTCATTACAAAATAGTTGTGTCTTTACATTCATCAGAACATTTAAGGTAATGCAATGTTTTTCACCTCTATTACAAACAAAATCCAAAGTAAAGAAGTGCTGAAGTTGCTTATAAAGTACACACAAACTGTTCTGAAATGAAAATGACATTCAGAAAGGGACTGCAACCAACTCCATTAATTTCCAAGTATTCTCTAGGCTTTACTGCATACAGAAGTGGTTGCATTGGTTATAGTACCACATGTAACATAAACCAGGACTTGTCACAGTACAGAACTCGTCTTGAAGACTAAACTTTATTTAGCCATATTCAGCATTAGTATAATCATGAAACTTCTGATGCTCAGTGTGTGACAAACACTTTGCCAGTAGATCAGGCACCAAGTAACGGCAGTCCAAAGGTCAGGATACCCATCCCTGGTTAGGTGGCAAATGTCCACATTCCTGCTTTGACTGAACAACAAACTCAATCCAGCCTTCTACATACCTGGTACAGTCTCTACATACCAGGCTACTAACTGTTTTGGATGAGTTTGGGAACGATTCCACTTTGAATAAAGAGCTATTCCTTGGCAGCAAGACCTAAACTTTAATCTTCCATATTACAGGTAAGTACCTTGACTGAGAGGCTAGCTTCTTTCTGCCCAAATCATATTTAATTATAAAACTGGTACCATGCCAACAGTGAATTACAGCTAAAACCACTGGGATTGTTCATGTCAAGGAAGACAAAAACAGGACACAGAAGGAGAAACAGAGTTACCAGCAATAGCTGAAGAACAGCCTCACTACCAATTTTGCAATGGGGGTCAGGTAAGAGTCTCGGTTGTTTGTATTTTGTTTAGGACACAGCATTTGACACAAAATATATGAGTGTCCAATGTCATTAGCAGGTCAAGTGACAATGACATGCTACAGTGGGAGCACACAGTCTTTTTCTCCATCTTAAAGCATAACTGCGTAGTACATACAATTAACAAAATGTTGCTCTAGACTCTTAAAAGAAAGACTGAAGCTAATAATTTGAGTATTCACTGGTATTTTTTTTCAGATCTTAAAGCTAGGTGAAATGTTCTGGCAAAGAGAAGTGCTCTCCCCCAAAAATCAGCAACAAAGATAAATACAATGAATGCCATGTCTGTTCCTGTACTCTAACAGTTGGGTCATAACCTCACTGTAAAATTCATCCTTTAGCTGTAATGTCACACTTCAGCTTTTCCTTATTTAACTCCTCCCTGACCCCGTGTCTGACAGAGAATGTGAATCTGCAAGACCAAGTGAGCTGATGCAGCATCTCCCTGCCACCATGAGGGAAAAAGTCCAGCTCGCAACACCTTTTCCCACTGAACTTTACCCCTCACCTCTTAACTTCAACCACCTCCAACATTCATCACACCCTTTAACAAGCTAATTTCATTCAGTCAAGGAAGAAAACTAAGACAGACAGACAAAATGAATAAATAAAATACATAGTTTTCTGTGTGGTTAGTGATCAGCCCCCAGTAGGGCAGCAAGGAAACCAAGAGTTAGAAGCAAGACCTCCCACTCCCAACATTGGCAAGCTGCTAGCCTCACCAACATTTAAGGAAATCTATCTCACTTATCCACTCCTTTTCTTTAAGAGAATTAACAAAACAGGCAGCTCAAAAACACAGTGAAACCTCTGGAGTCCAATAAGAGGATATGGTTTGTTATTGTCTGCCACAAGGATGGTATTTTCTCCTTGTGGCAGAAGGCAATAAAGGGCTTAATCGGGTCATGCCCCTTTCTTAAGTGGGATCTCAGGATAGTGAATTAGTTTCTTATTAAATGGACAAAATAGAGTAATATATTTATTTTTAAAGCATAATTCCCAGATTGAGAGGAACAGCCTAATTACTAAATGTATTAAAAGCCCCAAGTTGAGGATTCCTACACATCTTTTTACAAGTCTGAACACTTAAGTGTCTATTAGAAGCAGTTTCAATTTAAGTGCTCGTCTTGTTGCCCGTATCATACACCTACCTTCACAGCACATTTGGACTTCTATCCCACAATTTTATGTCATTGCTGCAACTTTCTGTTCTGGCATAGGAATGAGTGAAACCACAAATTCTCCTTGGTCAAACAAACCAAATTTTCACTCTACTCCAGTCTATCATGGAGCTCAGTGCAGGTGTGAGTGCAATTAAAAGCCTGGGGTGCATGTATAATCAAAGGACATGATGAACTGGTTGCAAACGATATTACACCATTTATCAGCATTTTGCATCTGCAGCGTACAGGAAGTCTGCCCAATGCAGTTCAATACAATTCACTTTAAATCAGTTTGCACATCTCTAGAGCCATCACCTTGACACTGTTGCCAGCAGACAAATGTCCCCACTATCCTAACTGGTGCTCCTTGTTTCCAGGCTGGGTAGAGAAGCCAAGAATCAGTCAGGTATAGAAAAACAACCTGTCTCTTCAAACACAGGGCTGAGCTCTTCAAGTTTGAAGAGATGCATATTGCTTACTTTCAAAACTGTGCTTTGTGAAAAGAGAATTAAGCTTCCTATAAGTAAGCCTTAACACTAAGCAACACATTCCCATTATTAACCTAGTAGTATAAATAATTTTCCCATATAATTTTCTAGCGCTAATTCTGAAGAGCTGGAGAGTTTTGTGCAAGGAATAAGTCTGCACTGGAAAGTGGAAGACAAAGCATCACAACAGGTCTGTCATCCATTAATTCCATGACAAAGAAAATATAATCACAAAGGTGAAAAGTATATTGCTTTATAAAGTAAGAACTTTGTGACCTTAATTCTCAAAGTAAGAAAACTACTGAAACTTTGTTCCACTGCAAATATGCATTTTTGCCAAGCATAATCCAGCCCGTAATCTTCTTACCCGGCTCTGGGGAGTGCATACGTAGCAGCATCGTCCCACAAATGGCCTTTTTCTGCTCAGCAGAGTCTCTTTCCATTTTAAAGTAGCAGATCGGAAGAAAGTGGGTCTAGAATGACACTCTCCCTGCAGAACAGAAGACCACTGTGTAAATACCCAGAAATGTATGTTTTACTGGGTATGTGAAAAGTCTGAGTAAGAGGAGTTGCCAGACACACAAAAAAAACCAAACAACAAAACCAAAACAACCAACAAAACCAGAAAAAAACAACCAACACAAAATTATGTACAACTAACACAATTTTTTTTCAAGATTTCTCTGAAGTAAATTATATTATCTCCAGATGATGTGATTTTATTTTTAAAAATAAAAGCATAATCAGTGTTGTATTTATGTATCTTATCCACTGCACAGCTTTCTGATACAAAGTTTTAAAATAAATAATGTCTATTAAGAAAATGCAAGGAAACTGACAGCAGAAAAAAAGTGGAAGAAATTGACAATAAATTACACTCTCAATAATGTAAGGGTGCTTGTAATATCAGCAATGTATTTTAAGCTTTAATTGGACATCCCCCTGTAAAATTGCAATGTATACAAAATACTGACTCTGTAGGCTCTTTTTAAGCAGTTTCATGCAATGAGATACAAAAAAGGAACCTGTGCCTTCTCCAATGTTAGGCTGCCTTTCTGATCACTACAAAACCAAAAATCCAGAGTAACTGCATTCACAGAACACATTCTCTATGTTAGGACACAACAAAAATATACTTAACTACAATTTTTACAAAGACTTGGATTGCTCCCATTAAAGTCTACTGAATTATTGCTTGCCTTAGAAGGAGCACTGGGTTGCCATTTTCTGAACCTATATTCTGTTTTTAATAATAGGGAAATTACAGAAAAAAAACAAACACCAAACCCAATCGTCATTTAAATTAGCACATTTAAGTGGAAGAGAAGCAGGGTGGAACCAATACTATTAAATCAGTCTAAGGGTTGGAAAACACAAATATAGATAATCACATACTGAGCTAGGAAGCTGGCCCAGTGAAAAACCAGCAGAAAGCCAAAAGAAGTGCTGAAGATATATAAGACTAAAATGTGCATGTACCACAACTGGCAAGGTGGGTGAATGGGCAATTACTCCAAGGCCAAGTTTTCCATCTGAAATAAACAAGCATCAAG
Organism: Ceyx melanurus; assembly: GCA_024611195.1. Taxonomy (NCBI): domain Eukaryota; kingdom Metazoa; phylum Chordata; class Aves; order Coraciiformes; family Alcedinidae; genus Ceyx; species Ceyx melanurus. The sequence goes on along the minus strand of JANHGL010012777.1, from coordinate 2,428 downwards.
ATGCTAAACCTGGCCCAATTCCACCTCTAACACTTCCCATAATGCTAAACCCCAAATTAACCAACATTTTACCAATACTGCCTGCCTTCTGCATGCCTCCAACCCTGGCTAACCACTTTGTTATACAAATCTCCTTCCAATGTCTTCTGTCTCACCTGTCTTTATCCCACTGTCTGACAGATCTCTTGGCTACTGCACCATGCTGAGCAGTGTAACTTACACCTAGATAGATAGATAGAAAACCCAGCTGCCAGGACATCTGTCCCTTCCCTCAACTCTGACCAGTCTAACTCTTCTTCTGTATCAAATTCAAACTCCTCCCTCTCCACAGCAGTGTCTAATTCTTCCTGACCTATACTTCTAAACCAGCCAGTGCTAGTGCAGTCTCAATGTGGTTCTTTTTGACCACTCAGTCCCCTCTTCTCACTGCCCCTTGTCTCGTCCAAATCCCAAGATTCACTTAAAAGAGGACACAGAGCTTTAACAGGGTTCTTATTTATAGCCAGCATTTTTTTCCTGCCTCCTTTATTGCATGAAAAGGTCTAGCTAGAGTACTACATGATCACACAACTTGAGCTTCATACTCCTTTTTACTTGTGCATATCAAACTACATTTTTCAGAACAGCAACAAGCCTTCTATAGGACTTTCTGCTTCACCTCAGTCTACTCCAGAATGAGTTTCTGAACATTTATCACTGTATAAAGTGATTAGTAACATCACACTAGAAGATTATGACTATCAATAGAGTTTGATAGGGTTCTTTTACAGCAACATTAGCCTTTGGCACAGCACTGAACTCTTTGCTCCTTCTTAGATTTCAAGTTAAAATTAAAACCAAAGTGCACCATGCATGAGAAGCAATGTCTTATGTTTATTCCTTGTAATAATTAAAATATTCCACCTTCAACTTGAATTACAAATAAGAAATATATGGCCAGAACATTTACAATTTTTACTTACCCATTCTTCACTGGAATGCTTACATCTACTGATACTGCACTCTGCTGAGGTGGACAAATAGGAAACATCTATTGTTCCAAGGGACAAAGCAGTTTCATCCATGACAAAGGAATTGAACTTGGTATCAGAAACTGCAAAATAGTAAATACATATATAATCGCACACACATGCACAGGAATACATATACACACACAGAATTTCAGTGATGGGTATCTAGCAAAAAATTAGCAAACATATTTTTGCACCCTTCAGTAAAAGTTAGATTCTGAAAAAGTTTCACTGCAGTAAGAAATCAGCATATTTTTAACATGGTAAAAAAAAAACAATTCCTGTAAACACAGCACACCAATCATCTATCTGGGTGTTTTTGTCTCCCTGCTCTTCCCATGACACATCAGTATAGTCCCTCTATGCTTTTCCACTATTCTTCACTGCATATGCTAAAGCATTTGCTAAATGGCAAGTATACAAATTTCAGCCACTTTCAAAAGTTTACTATTCTCTTGCACTCCATGACCTTGCTCTTTCATCATTTGCTTCTCAAGGACACCTATTATCTATAAAAAATTTCATTAATGTTCTCTCTCAATCCTATCTCACAGTATACTTTATGGGCCTGATAGACCTGTAGTCAAACCAGTTTACAAACCCCTCAGAGGAAGGAGTGCTCTGTACAAAAGCACACCCCTAAATCTAAGCATGCTGTTGACATAAGTGACATTACAGGCTTGGGGGATTAAAAAAGCAGTGAAGAAGTCTAAATTTGCACTATTATTTTAAAACTGAAATTTAACAGTTCATATAATAAGTACAATAATTCTCCCTTGGCCAAGTGAAGGAAAAAAAAAAAAAAAGTAGGGCAAACATTTCAGAACAACTTAGCATTGTATGGACATGTGTAAGAGTACGAATTAAACTGCTTTGTTACAGAGGCACTGAAATAGGGATCCCAGCATTTTCCTCTAGAGAAACGTCAAAGTGGAAATGCCACCTTTTCCATCTATTACCACAAAGAAACTTCTGTCACAGCAAGATATGAACCATCAGGAACAGGACTGTTCCCACCCTGTATACTAACATTTGCAAAAGCGTGGTCTAAAACTTTAGTCCAACATTCTGCCTTTCTTACTGTCATTCCCAAACAAACACAAACCTGTTCTGTAATACTCCCCTGTATTGAGTTCCCAATATAAACTGTAGTTTGAGAATTAATATCTACATACATACTTACCTTTACACGGCCTAAGTACTTAAGTTATCCTTTTTTTCTTTGTTGGCTCTTAGGTTAATTTGCCATCAGTTGTATTTATTATTATGAATACTACTATTATTAGTGCTCAGGCAAATTAATATCTAAACCAAACGCAAAAACAAAAGCTCAGAAACATCTGAACTGTGAAAACGAAAAGCGTCCTCGCTGTGCTCAAGGTGACCTTGGCTGCACTGGCATACTGAAAATATTAACT
>JANHGL010012775.1:0-13753 GCA_024611195.1 Ceyx melanurus | reverse complement strand
CATGACAGGACAAGAGGCAATGGGAGTAAGTTGGAGCACAGTAGCTTTAGGGTAAACACAAGGAAAAACTTTTTCACAGTGAAGGTGACAGAGCACTGGAACGGGCTGCCCAGGGAGGTTGTGGAGTCTCCATCTCTGGAGACATTCAAGACCCGCCTGGATGCGTTCCTGGGTGACTTAGTCTAGGTGATCCTGCTGTGGCAGGCGGGTTGGACTAGATGATCTTCTAGGTCCCTTCCAACCCCTAACATTCTGTGATACTCTAACTGCAGATACCACAGTCTGCATCTGACACCCAGTATCTTCTCTCATATCAATAGAGAAAATGGTTTGCAGAAGATTCTAGGCACTTTAATTCTTGATAAACTCAATTCTACCAGAACAATAATCTTTCACCAGTCCCCACATTTTAACTTTGCATGAGATGTCTGTAGCTTAAACTGAGGAGTTGGGAGCACTAAGTCTTCTCCTGTACTGATCTCTATGGAAAGACCCAGTAAGACACACACTGAAGCAATTAAATTCCTATGTGACCTTTATGTTAAGCAAAGGTACCTAGCACAAGCTTCTTCCCCTCCCCACACTTTTGACTTCACTTTTCTTGAGAGCAGTGGTAAGTCACTTTGCAAAAGCAGCTCTTTGTATTACCTCTTTGTCTTTCATAGCCCTAGGATATTTCTTTAGATTACAATAATTTATCTTCCTCCCAAACACTCATATTATCAAATAATATCTTACCAAATAAGTACATTTTCTGCCTCAGGACATGTAGTTCACATATTTATAGGCCCTAAAATTAGATGGTTTCCTGGTCAAGACCATTCACCATATCTGTTCTATATGCAGCTGCTCGATAAGCAGATCTGGTACACAGCTATTGATTAAAACTGTGCTCTCCAAACTTGTGTGACTTCAAATCCACATCAATAAAAACATTCTGAGCACATTCCTGCAATATATGTAATTTATAAACCATATACATGTACAACTGTAATAACATATTATGTAAATTATAAAACATATTGAAAAAAATAAATCAAAAAGGAGAAGCTAAAGATGAAATAAACACTGTTCTAAAATTTATTGATGATAAAAAATATTTTCTTCCAGTTCCTAACAGACTGCCTTCTGCACTTCATGTGGTGCATGCATCCTGATTTGAGGACAACTGGTTCAGAAGACCACAGAGCCTGACAATCTCTTCTGATCCAAATATTATTTTATTCAGCACATACTCTTTTCTCCAGTGTAACTTTTCATCTTTTGTTATTCCTTTGAAAGCTTGCAGAATTTGTACCTCCTCAGAATCATGTTTTTTTGGCTGCAGGGGATACATCTAACCCAGCTTTTACAGCCACTCACTGAGCATCTGTAGCAGAAGCTTGCACTGCATCTTCCCATTCAGCCATGTGTGCTGGTTTTGGCTGGGATAGTTAATCTTCAAAATGGCTACAGGGCTATGTTTTGGATATGTCCTGGAAACAGTGTCGGTAAGACAGGGATGTTTTACTTACTGCTGAGCAATGGCTTACAGAAAGTCAAACCCTTTTCTGCTCCTCACACCACCTAGCAGTGTGTAAGCTGGGGGTGCACAAGAAGCTGGGAGTGGACATCTCTGGGATAGGTGAACTCAGCTGACCAAAGGGATATTCCAGACCACATCACATCATGCTTAGGATATAAACTATGGGGAAAAAGAAGGAAAGGGAGAACATTTGGAGTTAATCTTCTCAAGTCACCATTACATGCTGAAGCCCTATGCTCCTGGAGATGGCTGAACACGTGCCTGCAGACGGGAAGCAGTGAATTGATGCCTTGTTTTGCTTCGCTTGTTCACACAGCTTTTCCTTTACCTCTTAAACTGTCCTTATCTCAAAACACAGGTTTACTTCTTTTACCCTTTTGATTCTCTTCCCCACCTAACCTGCGGGGGAGTGAGCCAGCATTTGGGTGGTGCTGAGCTGACAGTAGCTTGTCTGAAACCACAACATGCTGGTAAGACAAATAGTTATTTCTTATTTAAGAAGCCATTCAGAGCACATTTGTATTTGAAAGTCCTAATTTTGCACCCAAGACTGTTTATAGTTCTGGGGTCAGCTCAGACTTCAAAACTTTAATTTTTTAACAACTTGGTATGTCTTTGATGGCATGTTACCCTTTCTTCTCTTATTCCTCTACTTTCTCATTTTACAGCAGTAAAGGTTGCTCCAACACTCATTTTGAAGATTCCAAATATCTTACTCACAGGAGAACTGGGACTTGTGAGCCTCTGCTCCTCTGAGTGAAGGCTGGTGTTGAACTAGATCAAACCCTAGGGCTCTGTCCACTCCACCACCCTCTTTGGAATGTGCTATAGTAAAAGCTGTGATTAGGCATTACATTGCCCCAGTGCTGCATTTTTTCACCTCTGTTTCACAGACTCATATATCTGCACCCTTATCTTTCATTATTTGCACTTCCTACATCACTAATTAGGCTGATGCTGGAGCCTTTTTTAGAGCTGTTGCATGGGGGGTGCATGTCCATCTGCCTGTGGCAGGGGGTGGGTGCTCAATCCCCAATTTTCAATACTAACTGCCTCATTCTCTTCCAGCATCTGACACCTCAGAGTAGTTGCTTGCAGGCTTTTTAGGTACTGCATAGCACTTTGAACTTACTATTTCAATGCAAATAAATACTGAAGTTTGACAGTCGTCCAACTTTATATTGCATCTCATTTTCTCTCACTCGTTTTTGTCCCTTAGTTTGGAATTCTCTTAGCCACCATTCCCACACATACCTGATTTCTTCACAGGACAGTTTTGGTTGTGATTTTTTCTTCTAGTTTTGCAAACTCTTAGTCATCATTCAGGACAATCCTTGCAATAATAATAGATTCCAAGAGTCTACACACCATTGTATAATGCATATGCCTAGGTGGGAAATGTTTTCCCATGAAAACCAAGGAAGTGATCATTTAGGGAGCTTTATGGAGAAGCTTCTACCTTCACTCTTGAACAGTTGTAACAGTAAAAAGATGCAATCATTCTTTTCTTCTTTTCTCTTATAGGTGTTGATGGATTTTCCGGGTTTTATCCAACTTTGAAGAAAAGTCTGCTCAGAGTAAAAACAAAAAAAATTGTAACACAACTACATTGAGGGATCTCTGCATGGACAAAGACATCTGTTCACCTAGGACTACAAGGAGAACATTTTCAACCAATATCAGCTGGGCTGGGCTTTCATCTAAATCCATCTTGCTCAGACTCTGACCTATTTTTATCAGATTCTGTCAGCTCATTCTGCATAGGGTGACATCAAATGAAAACCAAGTTTGCCTAGGCTGAGCTCCAGACAAGTTAAGACAAGAAGGCAAAGAACGTCTTTCCCCTTCTCTGTGGTTTTCCTGTGATTCTTTAACATCTAAGTTGTCCAAAAAGCAGTCACCACATTTTAAGTAACATAGTTGTCAGGTTTACAGATGCACACATTACCTAGTCCTTAGTGATGGCCCAGCATGCCATGAGTGCCCTCAGAATGGTGTACCAACTGTCTCCACCAACTTGGTTAACTTTTGCCATCTATGCAAGACAAAGAAATATACCTTAGATCAAGAGTCAGGAATTAATTGTTAGCCTAACTGAAATCTTAGAGCTAATGAAACCACTTCAGTCTGTGTTTCTTACATTATTACAATTTTTCAATAGATTATGGGATCAAGAGATCTGCAACTTTATTCCTAGAGCTTCCAGCGGAGTCATGCAACGTTATGACATCCCCTCTATAAAGCCATCTATATATAGGTATCAACCATATAACATGGCCACAGTTTGTTTTAAAAGCCAGCATTGTCCATCTACTTAACCATGTGGATGAAACAACCAACATCTGTGTGATGACTGGCATCTTGACTGAGAGATCAGGGACTGACTCTGATTCCTCCAAAACAAAAAGCTGCTTTAGCAGCACTTCTCCACAGGAAGTGTTGCAAAAGATATCACTGCCTGTAGATAAGGCACACAATGGGTCTATGAGACATTTTCTCCCCAGCTGGTCTCAGCTGTTCATCATCTAAAAGAGGTCAAACACTGATCAAATTGTTGCCCTCCATTACCAGCGACAGGTACCACAGGGAGATGCTTCTGCTCCTCTTGAAGTCAGATGCATTAACGATCTCTGCAGAGAGCACAGATGACATAAAAATGGCCAGAGCAGAATTTTCCAAAACACTGCTGAGCTAACTGTACTGTCACTGAAAGCAGGGATAAAATTTCCATAAATAACAGAGTTCAGCAACAGCTAAGACTGTATCTCAAAAAATTCAGCTTTTAGTCTCCCAGTACTTGTATCAAGGGTATGAGAGCTGTGTCTCCATGCACTGATCACATACAATGCAAGGCTGTAATTGAGAATTATTAAAAGGAAGATCACTGCTTAACTACATTTGCTGGCTGTGTTCTAAATCAAGTAGATTTAGCCTGTCCTCTTACAGCTGCCGAAAAGCAACAGAACAGCCCAATTGTGCACTCAGAGAGTTCAGCAGAATCACAGTCATAGACCCACTACCTTACACAGACTAATTTACCACTGCTTGGCAATCCATAGTACATGGAACTGGTATTAATGAGTGTGCAACCATTGTCCCAGTGCTGACAAATATGAACTGGACCCAGAGGACCTCTCCTTCTATGCAGTAGCTGCATATTTTCACCTGCTCCTCCTGACAAAACTCGAACATTTACAAACCTCACCTCCCTGTACATCCTGGCACAAAAGAAGAAAATCAGCAGGAAATTGACAAGAGAGAACGATGACTGTGGGGAGAGATTCACTGTCATGAGTTTGGTCCCATGGTGCAGAGCTCACAGTAATAATAATTGGCATAAAAGAGTCCCAAGATAAGCAATACAACAATTATCACAACAGGAGGTATTTGCTCATAAGAGAATGACTGTGAACAACTAAACAGAGCCAGCTGCCCCCAAACAACAAGGAACATATGATACTGCTTTTCAGATATTTTAGAAGTATAAATTACTTCACAGCTCTGTTGTCTTGAGAGTTACTTTCAAAAGGATCTTTTCATTTTGGGACCTGTTTGCAAAAAGACCCCTCAAGATGAAAACATTTTGTTAGAGGATGTCTCCATTAACAAAGGAATGGAAGCATTAGTGCACTAGTTTTAACAACAAGTAGCAGGATGGAACCTAAGAAAGAAAATGTGTGAGCAACTGCTACTCTAGCCAATCATAACAAATACAGAGCACCTGAGCAATGGCCACTATTATGCAGGAGCTCATAGCCTTTTCCCACCTTCTAACTTCAGTGACCAGGCATGTAGTATGACATCTCTTCAACCCTCAATGGATATCCAAATAAATAAAAAACTGAAAAGTATCATGTTCTCATTGCTCTTAGAAAGCTGAAAGGGCTACCAATCCTTTCTGCACACTGGTTTCACCATGGTAGTATTCATACAAAGCCAGGCTCTTCCCAGGCTCTTCTCTGTGACATCCACTGATAGGACAAGGGGTAATAGGTACAAGCTGGAGCACAGGAGGTTTAGAGTAAAGAAAACCAGAAAAACTTAAGATGTAGTAAGAAGCAGTTCCACAGCTTATGTATTAATACTGGCATAGTCTAGCTGCTGTCAGTGGCTGCCATTTACTTCAGCTAGTGAGATTTCATATTTGTTTTTTTATCGATACATTGCTGTCAGATGAATAAAATTCACTCTACTATTAAACTGGCATGTTCTCTATCATCAAACAAGGTTTCAAAGAGACAGGAAAGAGCAATTTGATTTATGTATCTCTCTGTCCAGGACTTTTCTTGGAGGACATCCTATCTCATACAGTCTAGAAAGACAACAACAAGAATAAAACATTTGCTTATCACTGCTCTTTTAGAAGGACTCCTCACAGACCTCAGACAATTCCAGGTCATCATCCTCATGTGAAAATGCCATTAAAAATCAACCCAAATAATAACATCAAGATGTGCTCAAAAAAACCTCAGCTGCTGAAGCTTGCAGTCTGAACCAGGCAGACATCAAAAGCGATCACTCATACCATGTCCCAGGTAATCCACCAAAATAATTTGAATACAAATTAAGTTCTAAATGCTATTTTCAAACAGTCATGTGCCTGCTAAAAGACAACCATCCCTCTTCACTATCACTTACTCAAACCAGATTAAGGGCACTCAGGGCAGCACAGGAACTAACAGCACAATTTCTACTGAAGACCGAAATAAATCTTGTAGCTAATCCAAGAGTGAGCTCTGGGTTAACAGACCAAAGGATTTGAACACTTGGATCAATTTGGTTCTTCTGTCATGATCTCTGCATGGATCAAAGGCCAGTAGAAGTCCATCAGCAGATAACATTTTCAGAAAAGTTAAGAGAGTTGAAACTATTACGATTTCTAGGAGGAAAGTATGAATGTCAGTAAGTGGAAGGAAGAGGAAGCAGACAGTGAAAGCACCAGAAAAAACAGCAAAAGGGTTAAAAGAGCAGTCTTGCATTAATTGCTACTGAGCAGTGTATGCACTGATTCACTGAAACAGAAAAGATAAGATGCCAAAAGGGTGAAAAACATACGGTGTAGGCATAAAATACCCAGTTAAGAAAAACACGAGAACTGTGAAATTCAAAAACTTTCGACAGTTATATAAGAAGGTTGAAAAGGTGGGGAGAAAAAAAAAAACCAACCAAAACAAAACACCACAAAAAAAGCAAAAAAATCCCCAAAACAATAAAACAAAACAAAAAGAAACAAAACACACACCTCCCCCCAAATAAACAGTGAAAGATACAAACTGGCACCGTCTCCTAAGATTAAAAAAAATAAAAGTAGGTCTAAATCCCATTCAGCATTGCTAGCCAAGCAGAGCCCCAGAGACAAAACAGCACTCAGCAGCCACCACAGTAATTAGGACCCCTGTCTAATCCACACGAGACCCATGCTGTTTAATATAGTCATTAACAACATGACACAAACTTGCATTAATTAACAGTCTGATACAGAGACCAGGTCCTTCCATTAAACTGAGTGACAACATACCCAGTACAAATAAAGTTCTAATATGCATGTAACTCAACTACACAAATTTTCAATAAAACCACAAAGTGAGAAGGAACTCAGTCAATACGGAACTACAAAGGTAACAGGGATATTGAAGAATTAATTCAGAGAGGCAGGATTAATTACAAAACTGAATTGAGAAGTAGAGAGTAACAAATGTGGTGTTTCCATAACTAGCAACAGGCCACAGGGTTTGCATGAACTCCCAGTCATTGTCCGGCTTTGTCTTGCCCAGCCTGGAGCTTTGATTTATCAAAGCATTGGAAGGGTCAGTACAACATGGGGAAGTGACAGGTATATGTAGCAGTTTTACTTAAGTTATGAAAGGAACTACCTTGAAAAACAAGGTAATCTGTTCTGCTACGATCATTTCAACCATAGTAACAACATCCAATGCATTCTCCAATACATTTCCACATCAATTTTTGTTTCAGTTGATTTTGTTCCTAAATCATGAAACCTGATGATTATCCATAAATGAAAATATTTTAGAATGACTTAGAAATAAGACAATCAAGCTGGATGTATTTTCAAGGATCCTTACATAAGAAATAACAAAGAATAAAGGCATTCTAAAATTTGCAGATTATGAGAAAAAAGAAGAAAAAAAAATTAATTTAATGTAACACTCTTTGGTTCACCTTTTGCTGTTTTTTGATCTTTTGGAATGAACATATTCCTATAATAAAGCTTTCAATTTAAAGCATTTGTGCGTAGGACTTAAAAAGCAAGACCAAGACAGGGATTATGTAACCACTGTACTCTGGGAACAAAGGCTTTAAATAAGGATGAAATATAATTCTGCAAAACCATTTTGTATAACCTTATCTCTACTTTTGAGTACATCCAATAGATATTTTTTAATATTTCCCATAATCTATTTTGATTTAAATATTTAGGACTTCACATGTTCTCAATAATAAGCACAAACTCATTAAACCTTTAGCTGGGCTGGTGAATGTACTTTCTATCTATATTTAGTGTGCATCTTTTATAATTACCATTCATTTTGGTTCTAGGAAGCAGAAGGAGGACTGTTAAAATAAAAACAAATAAACCCTAGGATTGCCTTTTAAAAGCCCTAGTTAGTTGTTTTGCAAAGGCAGTTGTGACTAATTGAGCAGTTCCGGTTGGTATATGTAAACCTACTGCATTACCTCTAAAGTCAGTGAGAAAGATTACTTCTTTCACCTGTTGTGCATCATGGCAAACACAGAAAAAACCTAACCCTTCCCCAAGCATTGTATATTCCACCTTGCTATTCCCTGATGAATGAAATGGAGTCTGTATACCTCTGGAACCAGGTTTTAATTTTCTGCTTGGTCTACTTCTGTTACAGTTCTCCTTGGAGAATTTGATTTGTAACTGCCAGCAACTAAAATGCCTTAACAAAAACAAAGGAAGGGCCTCCACATATGCCATACACTTGATATTTCTAAATACTCTTTGCAATAGCTACAATTATTTTATATTTATGTCTATCACCATTATTCTCATCTCACTTCAAAACACATTTTCCCCTCACCCGCTTTTTCTTCCTCCCTGTCTTTCTTCCACTTGCTACTCCATCCCTTCACCTGTCCTTGTTTTCTCAACATTGAATAAGCAAGCCACCACATCTAAATTTTGCATGTATAAAGAGAAACAATAAAAGCCTAACCCCTTTTGCCCTCCCAGCTTCTTTGACAGCGGCATGACCTCAGGTGACCGTCATCCCTGCCTCACAGAAATGGTTACTGATGAGCCAAAACCCACTTCAGTCCTCAAAAGGTGGAGATAAGAGCATCTCATTTTGCAGTCCTGCAGTTAGCACCCTTCTTTCAGATTTTTGAATCAAGGTGACTATTATGTTACATTTGTGTTTTAGAAAATAGTCTCCAGCACTGGAAACCAGGTACGCCTTAAAAGCAGTTAGTGCCCATTTCTGATGGGCACAAACTGACAGGAAACATATCTATATTTTTGACAGCATATCTACTCTAGAATCCTGGTTTTCTTTAGGACTCGAAGCTAAACAGTATATTAGGCCTAATATTTTCTTAGGTACATTCAAAGCCAAAATTCCATCAGATTCGGTAATATTCAAGCTTTGCATGCTTTTGCAACTTAAGGGTTTTTGCAAAGATAACAGACGTCTAAATACATTTCTCATGTGAATAACCATTGTGTAAAACATATCCTTTTTTTTTTTTTTTTGCATTATGCAGGTTTCTGTTGCACAAAGTCACCTGGAGGGCTAATTCAAAGTGGCAGTGTTATAACTTACCTCACCCTACAAGGAACTCAGGCTCACATTGCACTGCAACTGCTGACAACCATTTTAACACCTATTATGATCTTTACTGTCAGAAACAGGGAACCTTTCAAACGAGTCAGTCTTGTGGGTTTTATGCATGAACTGAACCCCTCCAAGAATTCAGGAACAAAACACAGATTTACCAGTAAGCAAATACTTCCTTAAGCTTAGATTTACATGGTCATTACCATGTAATGATTTTTCAAACTGTCAGTATTAATGATATCTGCAGCTAGTGTATTCAGACAGTGCAGTTTTGCCTGAAAAAGGTAGAAAGCCTGTAAACCAGAAGTGAGTGCAGAGATCACATCCCAGAAGACACAGAGACTGCATTCCAGAAGTCTCCTCAGGCTGGAAAGTCCCACAATCCTACAAAGTATACCACTTGCCATCAATTTACATTATGACTTTCATCCATCACACTGTTCAATGAAGGCAAAAGCACAACTTAATATTTATATGTAAACTGCCATATAATTGCAGCCTCTGTCCTGTACGTGTAATTCAGACCTTCATTACACAGTTGTAAAGTGACCATCTGTTTACACCAATGCACTGAAGGAAAAGGTTGTTATGTTTTATGAGAAACTGCACCTGTACAAATGGTACAGAGATAATGTATAATCTGGGATAAAGTAGGCCATAATACACACTGTACCACACTGATGAAAGAAACATGAGGTTCTTGTTCATCAAGAGCTTCCATCCCAAGTTTTACAGCAACTACACTCTAATAATACAAAGTAATTTCAGCTGCCACTGAGCAAGTTTCATCTGTCTCTTCCTTGCCATTTGCTGGGAGTATGCTCAATCCCACCTGCTGCATTTCTGATCTTTGACACTCACAAGAACATAGTGAAGGCTCCAGCCAATTTCAGACTTCAGATCAAATTCTGAACAGCAACAAATTTCCACACATGGGATATGATCTTAAAGATTCTTAAGGTAATATCAGCCCTCTCATGTAAGACATATCAGATAATTTAAAACATTACTGTGGTTTTCAGAATAAAATCCAGCATGGGAGTTATGTATGTTTATGGAAGCAATGTAAGTGTTCAATAATATCAGCACCTACTTGAATGTTCACAGAATTTAACCTGCATAAAACTGAAAAAAATAAACCCAACCTGGAACTTCTTGAGGTCAGCATTAAGACTTTATTTTGCAAAACATTCGGCTAATTTGGAAATGAGAAAACCATCCATAAAGTATTTTTTTAATGAAAAAAAAAAATCCCCTAAAAGAAATGCATTCCCAAAGCAGAAATAATATACAGCTCCAGGAGGGTGAATCTGCAAAACTGCTGTACCTCACCATATGATCAGAAACTAGCAAGGACCACCACAAAGAAGAAGCCACTTCATAATTAAAAAGCTAACAAAAAGTGCTAGAGCAGATTAACTGTTTAGTTGCAGTGTTTCTCTCCTAATTTTACAGACTCACAGATCCTTTGAAAAACATAAAAAAATCACAACAGTAATAAGTACAATTCTTAATTTTTGAACATCAGTTCCCGTTAGGAGATGAGTAACATGGAAGTAGGAGTCATGTCTCCCACATCCCAGTCTGGTCTGGTACTCCACCACTATGCCACCATAAAAATTGGACATGAAATAATAAGAAAAGCCTACTCCTAAATGTATTCATTTTCACGTGTGTATGTTCTGTTGACGTACTTGAAATTGCAGTACACACTCCGATAAATTAAGATGCAAATAGTTCAGAAATCTGAGCTGTAAAACAATTCCAGAGTTCCAGGCATAGCACTGATAAATTAACACTTTCTGGAAAGTTCCTTTAAAAGGATTATGCCATGAGAAAGAAGTAAGAGGGAGGGAACAACCTACTTAATGCCATGACTTTGAAAAGTCTGATGTACTGATGGAGCTGTGAGATGGCCAGCTAGACTGAAGGTATCTGGACATGTAACAGAAGCATTAAGGTTGGTATAAATTAGTTGGTATGAATGTGGACATGTGTCTGGATGGACAGAAATAATAAAAAAAAAGTAGGCCTTTATTGGTAAGAGTGGACATAAATTCCAAGAGAAAAGTGGGGAACAGATTGCTCTCACCAAGGCAAGAAGATTGCACCTTGACACAACCCTAGTTCCACTGAACTCCATCTCCGTATCAGGAAGATGGCAACAGCACTGTGCAATATTGCCTATGCCATTTCTCCAATAATTTAAGAATTTCCTCTCAATACGCTGCCACAGAAACAGACAAATATTACAATGTAATACAGGTAAGGAGCACCAACCTTGTTCAATGAAACTACAGCAGGCAAAATCCTGATCGATGGGATATTACCTTAGTAAATGCAGCCTCCCAAAGGTTATGAAAGACCTGTCCCAAACATACTGTGCTGCTTCTGATCCATAAGGATCCTAGGGACATAATGTAATGTCAGTGGCTGCCCTTGTCCTGTGTGTTGCACACAAGTGGAGCTGGACAGACTATGTGACAATGCAGATCTTGGTGCTTGCAAAAATGTGGGTATAAGAACATGAATAAAAGAAAACTATGAGAGACTGAATTTAAGTAAAATAAATTTACTCCAATGTTTTGTAAGTAAATAAGGTCTTTCTCTTCTATAAGACTTCCCACAAAGTTTTGTTACAATTATTTCCAATAAACATGGCATTCACATGCTTGTATGCTGAGCTGCTGGTGTGGGGATGGCAACTGGATGAATTCAGTGTCTCCCTTTCCTGTGCCTGCTCTAGTACAAAATTCTAGGTAATCTTTACTTTCTGATTAATACTTTGTTAGTCAAGCATTGTCCAGAAAGTTTTCCAAGGAAGGAAAAAGACATAAAAGAAAGAATTTGGAACAGGATTTAATGAACTTTTCCTAATTTTTTCATTTGAAATTTGAAGATATTAGGTTTTTTTTCTGATATGGAAAAAAATATTTACATTTTTGGTAATTCTTATCAAACAATCTTGCAAAAAAAGTCTTTCACTTGCCAACTGGTTATTTAATCTTGTACACCTTTATTGTGCATTCTTTCCTTAAAGCACACCTCTCTAGTGAAGTGACAAAAATAACCATGGAAAAAATATACAATAGAGTGACTGAAAGAAAAATAAAAACACACCAAAAATAAAAATGGATTCAATGTCAAACCATATTTATTCTTATTACAGGAGAAACTACAAAGGTTTAAAGCAAACTGAGATTTTTGTTATGCATTCCTGTAAAAATGAACCTGCTAGGTATTAGTCCATCTCATGTATTCTTATCACTGACTTGCTTCTGACAGGTGTGACTAAACACACATTAGTAAATAATAAACATTTTGTGCATATCTCACTAGAAGAATGAAGATGGAAGAATTTTCATCCTAACAATTCACATCACCATCTGCAGATTGTAAAACTGAGTTTAAGATATGGTTGTTGGGGAACCAAATGATAACCAATATCACAATTCTTTCAAATCTTCATTTTTAGCCATGCAGTACCTACTACACTCCCCACCTATTAAGAATATAAAAGGTGTAATAAGCAAGTTTATATTAGCCAGGTACTAGAACTTCAAAGCAGAAAAGAGAAAAAATTACTTTTGACTTCTAGTACCTATGCTTTGAGTCAACTCAACATTGTAGGAATCACTGGACACAGCAATTATGTAGAGTGCATCAATATTTCATGTTTTCTACAAAAAATCAGAGCAATTGCATAACAATACACCTGGCAAATAGCTTCTGAACACAGCAGCATGCTGCCCACTTTTTACTTTTTAAGCTATTTTATTTTGTAAAGTCATATAATTGTTTCAAAGTGGAATTTCTGAACAACAAAACTATTCTGTTAGAACAAAAACAAAGGTTTTTTTTCTGGTCTGAAACAGATGCTGACATTTTGAAAAGGATGCCATTGATTGTACAGGTCATTACACAACAGACATTTCCAGAGCTTGATGAAATCAGTTGGAAAAATAGCTATCACAACAGGACTTTATTCAGTACGACAATGCTCTTTCCTCTGTTAAAAATACAGCTGATGAAGCCATACTTGATCAGAGTATCAACCGCATCCAGCAAAATCCTAAATAAAGTGCTTCCAGAAAAAAACTGCTTCTTAAAGAATCACAGAATGTTAGGGGTTGGAAGGGACCTAGAAGAGCATCTAGTCCAACCCCCCTGCCACAGCAGGATCACCTAGACCAAGACACACAGGAACACATCCAGGTGCATCTTGAGTGTCTCCAGAGAAGGAGACTCCAAAACCTCCCTGGGCAGCCTGTTCCAGAGCTCTTTCACCCTCATTGGGAAAAGGTTTTTCCTTGTGTTGACACTAAACCTCATGTGCTCCAGCTTGCACCCATTGCCTCTTGTCCTGTCATTGGATGACATTGAGAAGAGTCTGGCTCCATCCTCCCTA
>JANHGL010012768.1:24989-37360 GCA_024611195.1 Ceyx melanurus | reverse complement strand
TATTATTTATATATAATATTTTATTATTATATTATTATCTTTTTTTTCCTTAGACTTATAACCATTCTAAATGTATCAGGCCTCCACTGCCTCATTTCAGTGTGACACCTCAGAGAGCAACTTTCTACCTCAAAGGGTCCTTTGTAAGTAGATCTGGAATACCTTTGATCAGTCTTGTAGCATGGATTGCTACCCACAATGAAATACAAAGTGTTAAGCATTCTAGCTCTGCTTTTACCATGAGTAATGTAGTGTCATAACTGAATTTGTAGAATTGGTGCCTCCCAGTCTAACTGTCTGTATATTGAAGAAGCAATTCCACAGAATTTCTTGCTTTTGTTGTCCATCTGGGTAATAAAAAATATGTAGGGGTTGGATATAATTAAAATATGTCTCAAGAACTTCTTCCTGAGATCCAGGAAGTGCAGTGCAAGTGCACACTTGGCTCCTGTGACTGCAGAGCTCTCTGTGCTTGTCAGCAGCTTAGTACAGTGGCTCTTTGACCTGTAGTCTAGAAAAGTGGGTAATGACTGGCTGAAGACTGCTAGCATCTAATGTGATCAGCAGCTCAAAAATCACAACAGTTAGACACCCTTAGAGGACTGAAATTTCCCCACTCAAGGTGGGTTTTTTGTTTTGGTTGGTTGGTTTGGGGACTTTCTGTCCTGTTTCATTGCAGTATTGGGTGGAAACCCTTCAAGTGTGGCATTCTAGACTTGACTTTGAATCTGGAAACTCCAGTCTTTTCCAACAACTCCATCCTGTAAAGGTAAGTGGGTCAGTTTTAATCAGTCTCTGCAATTTCAGGTTTCTCTTCACCCTTTGCTGGGAATACTGGTTGATCTAGGCAATCCTGCTCAGGCTGGGGGATTGGACCAGAGCATCTTTTGAGGTCCCTTCTAATCCCTAACATACTGTGATTTTTGTGCCTAAACTGCTTAATTAGGGCATATTTTATTTGCTGCATTTGACTACAGTTTTACTAGCTGTGTACAAGCTTACCTGGAGGTAGTAAAGAGTTTAGGGGACAGGGGTTTTCAAAATAGTTCAGAGATATTAAATGCTGAAGCAAGAAGACAGGATCTTTGCCTGTCAAAGTCAGGACTTTAGAGCATCTCCTTTAATTCAGGAATTTGGGTGTTTTATACTTAGCTGTTTGATTTGTGCAGCTTGAGCTTTCTCTAATTGCAGGTGTGGAGGGGAACTGTGTCTTTGGATCTCAATGTGGATGAAGTCTACACTTTAACCACACTCAAGACTGGGCAGAAATGTGGTTGTGCAGAGCCTCCACCACCTCAGCCCTTTCCCTCCAATTACAAAGATGATTTCAATATTCGTAAGTCAGAATTCTCTTATCCAAAAACTTAATTCAGACCCAGGTGTAGTACAGAGTGTAGATAAAGAGGCCATAACTTTTATTCTCTAACAGAAGAGACATGAAATAGTTTGAATGTGTGTTCTATTATTGTTTATTTATGCCTACTTCTCCAGCAGTTTACACCTGTATTCTTCAGTTGACAGGAGGTACAGGTAACTCTGTCCTAACTGGGTGGTCTTATTGCAAATGATCCAGAGTAATGACAGTCCATAAGCACAGAACAGAAGTGCAAGGCACATAAATACACCTCTTAAAACACCTCTACTGACAAAACCTTCTGTACTGTGAACATCTAATTACCCTGAGAAAACTCCTTCCTCTTAATTATGAGGAAATTAAAAGATTGGCTCAAATAGCCATTATGTAGGATCATTTAGTCTTGGGATTTTAGCAGCCCAAAAGTTTCTTTAATTCTGGAAATAATATTGAAGTGGCTTCAGATCAGATGCTTTATTGCACTGAGAAAATAATTTCTTGTCAAAAGAGCTTTTTGTTCAAATTTTAAATTTCTTTACATTTCTATTGTAACTGGACAAAACGGGGATATTCTGAACACCTACAAAACCCTATGCAAAGGTAGATTCATGGAATACTTTCTATTTTTAGCCTTTCATGTATTTGTGATTTTATCCACCTATCAACTTCAGCTGAGCTAGTTTTTGAAAGGAAGATAGGGAAGGAGGTAATTTACCTTGTGCAGTTGTTTGCAAAAACTGGGGTCTAACTGAAAACAAAAACAAAATTCAAATTACCTTACAAATCAAAATTCTGGAGAATATTTTCAGAGCAAACCGAAAAGAAGATCACACAGATATATTGTTCTGCTGTTGATGCTTATTTCACTCTCTGAACAGGCAATCCTCCTTTCAGTGAAGCCCCAAATTTTGCAGATCAGACAGGTGTGTTTGAATACTTTGTAAATGCCTCTGACCCAGGGGCTCATGTGTTCACCCTTCGCCAAGTGGTGACTCAGCGACCCATCACCTGGGCTTCTGATGCAGACCAGACCATCAGCATCATAGGAAACTTTCAGTGGTAAGTAAATCCTGCTTTCTGCTGACACTTTAAATGCCTGCCCAGGGTGAGTTCTGATCAGCTACCCTGTCTCAAGCCTCATATTTGCACAGTTTTTTTAATTCAGAATGTGTAGATATGTAGAAATGGTGACATAAAGGGTCTTTCCAAAGTCCAAACTAGAAACTATTGACAATTCTAAGAGATGTCAATGCACCAAGGGAAATTTAGGTTGGATAGCAGGAAGAATTTCTTTCCAGAGGGGGTGGTTGGGCATTGGAATGGGCTGCCCAGGGAGGTGGTGGAGTCCCCATCCCTGGAGGTTTTTAAAACTGTGTGGCTGTGGTGCTGGGGCACATGGTTTAGGGACCCTGGCAATGTAGGGTTAATGGCTGCACTTGATGATCTTGAAGGTCTCTTCCAGCCAAATCATTCTGTGATTAACTCTGTCCTTGTCTACACGAGGCATAAAAACATTCAAGAGTAGAGAGTTCACCACATGTCTTGGTAGCTTGTCTTGGATATTGTTGTCCTGTTGGGCTTATTTATTCAAGCTGATTTTTCAGAATGCTGCATCTGACTTGGTGTGATAGAACAAATCAAAATTCTAATTCTCATGGTGCACTGAGTTTCAATATGTTTTGAAATGAGATTTAAAAAAAAAAAGTTTGGTTTAAATTACTTATTCTTGAACAATTGGATCAATGTCTTATCTATGAAAGATTCTGGGAGTTAATTCAGTTATTTGTTGCAGACTGCCATCTTCTGAGAAGTTCCTGGAATTGTGTTGATTTGAATCAAATGCTACTTAAATCAGTTTAATGTCTGGGTTTGACTGTTTTGATAAGAGTATGGTTATGATTCCAGTGCTTTCTAGGAGCTATAGTGATGGCAACTTGCAAACAAGCTGCATATTTTAGCATGATGTTCAACCTAAAATTAAAAATCACTTGGGAAAGATCCTGTTAACTAATGGAACCTAGCTGTGTCCTGAAAATATTACTGTTCAACTCATTCTATGTTGTTTCTAATCTCTTTATAATGGTTTCAGCCATTCATGTCAGAGAGACTTTTCATATTCTGCAAATAATTACAGATAATTACAAACTTCCTGAATATGTGACCTTGTGGCTCTATCCAGATCACAAGTCCTTTCAGACTTAGGATGTAGATTTTTAATTTGGATGTACATTAATAGAGGTAAAGAATGTTTTTCATTTTTATTGTTAAGTAGCTTGTAGCACAACCTTGGGGCAGGGGAAGTTGTGTAAATTTCTAGGTGCCATTTGATCTGGTATTTTTTTGTTTTATTTTCCTTTACAGCTGCCATTTTATACATTAGATGTAGAATTTGATGTACATAAAATATTTGATGTACATAAAATATTTGATGTACATAAAATATTTGATGTACATAAAATATTTGATGTACATAAAATTCTACAGCTAATGTATAAATGGCCATTTATACATTAGATGTATAAAATGAAGCCTTAGTGTTGAGTGGAAGTATCACCTCAGGAAAATCAAATAATTCAACCGATTTGAACATTTTATTTAAAGTTTTTGTCTTTTGGGCAAGAGGTCTGGTTTGGCCTGTATTAAAAATGTAGAGAATTGAAAATCAAATATGAGCACATGTGTTACTGTGACCTTGAATCCTGGATTGAGTTACCTAAAACTAGGTAGGACAATCCCAGTCTGGATTGCTAAGTCTTCCCTCGAGAAGTACACAGGGGATGCTCTTAGAGCTACTGCCTGCTCAAAAAAAAATGAATTGATTGCTTCTTAAAGCAGTAAATTTGTCTTGCAGGGTAAACCTGACAGTGACCTGTGACATCTACATAGAAAAGGCTGTGGATGGGGGGGTGTTCATTGCAGGCAGGGTTGACAACGGAGGCATTTACGTGCGACGCACCAAGGGAGTTTTCTTCTGGGTGTTTGCAGATGGCACCTACAGGGTCACTGCTGACCTAGGTAAGCACTCCTGGGATGGTGGCTGCTGGCAGGTGGACATGGAGTTTGGGTAGCCTTGAGAAAAATGATTCAGATTTTGTAATTCAGATGTCACCACTGTGAGTTTAACCCTCTGTGTTCTGGTGATGGCCTCATTCTGTACATGAAGAGGGTATCTGAATGTCACTGGCTGGGCCATTTCTCACTCTTAACTTTGGGGTTTTCTTTTTTCTGCTGACAAAGCCTGTGTTACACTAGTAGATGAAAATGACTTTGCTTCTGCTAGCACAGTAATTACAGGAAGGTTTGTGTATTCTTGTACTACACCTGAAATAAATCCTGCTTGACATGCAGTGGCCTGTCTTGTACATACATCTGCCTCAGGTGATAAGTGGGCTACTGTTAACATAAATGCTGCCTTCTGCTGTTAGTTTATCCCAGTGGAGTCAGAGCATGTTCTGCTTGTGGTGCTAACATTCATATGTGTTCATCTACAGAGCATTTGACAAGAACATGAGAGTGTGTATTGTAATGCTTCTAATAGCTAAAAGTTCTTTTTGATTTGAAATAGTAACAGGTTTTGTTGTTTAAATGCATATCCTATCACTTCATGAGTATAAATGAAAATTCTCAATAGTTTCTGATGAATCAAATGCAACTTCTAGATCTACAGTATATATGATGCTAAGACAAGCTATAATGAGCCATTTCACTCCATATTTAAAAATAACTGCATCTTTGGTATCTCCTCTACATAGGATCGCATGCTTGGTTTTGGTTTGTTTGTTTGGGTTGGTTGGTCTGTTTTTTTATTCTTTCCCCATGGATGGGTAGTGTAAAGAAGGCTTTACAGGAGCTTCTCTAGGGAAACTGTGCAAGGTCTAATTCCATAATAAGTTTCATCTCTACAGAAAACCTATTCATGTTTAACATTGACTCCACTATAATTTTAATAAGACATAATAACATTACACATTACACAATTAGTTTCTTGGGCTGTCAAAAGATATATTTTTTCCTAGATGAGAGGGTTTTGATGAACCACCTCATTATTTCAAACTGAAACCCTTGATACAGATCAATTTTTTTTCTCTACAGCTCTTTTCAGTGATCTTTATATTTTTTTCTAGAAGGGAGGCTGAATGTTAAATTAACTTGAAGCTAAAACTGACTCCTGAACAACTGAAGAGTCTATTTGTAGAAGTTGGTTTTTTTTTCTAGATCTTCCATCCATGTGTCAGTCACATCCATTTTTTGCTCTGGACTACAACTAACATGATGATGTGGCAACTCAAACACTGTGATTTAAAGTTCCAGTACAGAAACAAGGATATCTATAGACCAAGCAGAGCAATAGCTACTGTTCCACCTCATGAATCCATACTCTCAGTAGAGGGAATTTTATCTTAGGCCAGATTCCCATGAGCCTTGGAGATTTCAGTGGAAAACCAATCCTGGCAAAACAGGTGTACACTGCTAATCTAGAGTCCAGGTTTGCCTTCTGTGCTGCAGTTGAAATGAGTGTCTTTATGTGGCTTAGTATTTATTAATCTCATCAAGGGAATGGAGTAACTGTGAACCTGAAACATGTTTTGCAGCTGGAGAAGAAATCCTAATGAAGGGGCTCTCTGGTGTCCGGGATAACACGTGGCACACACTTACTCTTAACATTCAGGTGAGTATACAGGCAGAAAAAACCCAGAAACCAGTTGCAAAACATCCAGTCCCAAATGGTTTATATCAATCTGCTGCACTGTTGACTGTCTATTTCCATTAGTTTGCCTTATCTAAAACATAATTGATTGGCTATTTAATGTCAATATTAAATACTGTACCAGGTTCTGCTGCCTGTATTTGTAGAGAGCTCTTGAGAGAGTGGAGAAGGCATAGAGGAAAGAGGAGTTGAAAGCTAGAGATAGGAGGGCTAGAGAAGCAGATCTTTTTTTTATTTTTAATAGAATCACAGGATCACAGAATGGTAGGGGTTGGATGGGACCTCTGGAGATGGAGTCCAACCCTCCTGCCAGTGCACGAACACCCAGGGCAGGCCACACAGGAGCAGATCCAGGTGGGTCTTGAAAGTCTTCAGAGAAGGAGGCTCCAGAACCTCTCTGGGCAGCCTGGGCCAGGCTGTGTCAACCTCACAGTGAAGAAGTTTTTCCTCATGTTGAGGTGAAACTTCCTGTGTGGTGGTAATTTTAAAATAGTTTTTGTTAACTTCCATCTGTGCCATTAAAGTATTTTATACCAAATATGCCTTTGATGTAATGACAGAAGTAGTCCTCTATAAAGGACTGACTCCTGACATGTTGACTCCTCCTTGAAAGGTGTTTTTTTACTTTTCCCTGTGTCTGTAGTTGTCTTTCAGATTAAGAAAAGCAAGTAAACTGAAGTACTGGTTTTTTTCTTTCAAAATACTGTATAGTGGAACACTGTCAAGTTTCAGGAAAAGTTAAAATTTGTTATTTTAATGGCAGCATGATACTCCAAAGTTCTGCTGTCCCTTCTTGCTCTCAGCTTAACTAAAATACATCTCTTTCCTTTTGCCTTTTGCCTGATTCTGCACCATCAGAGCTAGTTGCCTCTTAAGACAGTTGGGCTGTTTGAGGGAGACTGACACAAGTGGATGAGGAATCCCAGTTTACCTCTCAGATTCTACACTGTGTTTGCAAAGCTGTGAGGTAGGGGAAGAGAAGCCTTTTATGTGTTCTGTTCCAATACAGTATTTAGCAGCACCTTTGCATGGCAAATGTGTGAACTGGAGCTGAAAGTTGACTTCACATTTTCTGCCTCCTTTCTTTTCCCACATGAGTAGGCTGAGTGTCAACACAATCATTGCATTTTGCAAAAAAATAACTTTTTTTGCTGTTTTTTGACAGGGTACTTCTGCCTCAGGGCTGTTAAATGGTTATCCCCTCTGGGAGAATGTCACCATCTCCAGACCAAGCAATGGCTGGGCTGCTATTGGGACTCACTCCTTTGAGTTTGCACAGTTTGACAACTTCCATGTTGAAGTCAGCTGAGGTGGCTCATGGCTTGCAGTAATCTCAACAACAGCCAGGTCAAAATCTGAGGACAACTTCATGTTCTGCTGAGATGGATCTGTTGGCAAGGGATCTGAATTCTGTCCTTTAATATGTATTAAATGTTTACTTGAGTAGGTATCAACATGACTTAAACTCCCCCTCCTGGTTGCTATGGGGTTGTTGCCCTTTGGTTTTTGAGGGTACATTTTAGTTCAAGGTCATACTGAAAACAAAAGAATGGATTTTTAAATCTCTTTTCATAACATCTTAACTTCCTGTCTCACTTTTAAGATAACTTTAGAAATGAACAGAAGACAAAGGTATCTCAAGCTGCATTTTTAACACTTAGATGATTGTGTCCATTCCTTTCACTCTGAAAGAACTAATTAAATGCCAGTAGCCTTAT
The DNA here is from genome assembly GCA_024611195.1 of Ceyx melanurus. Classification (NCBI taxonomy): domain Eukaryota; kingdom Metazoa; phylum Chordata; class Aves; order Coraciiformes; family Alcedinidae; genus Ceyx; species Ceyx melanurus. The sequence continues at coordinate 29,580 of JANHGL010012768.1, read as the reverse complement.
GAGCCAGTGCCCCCACACTGCTGTAGGTCTGTCATTCAAATTTCATTTATATGAAGCACACAGTAAAAAAAAAAAGACATTTTGTGTAGTTTTCTGCTACAGTTTAATTGTGTTTGATGGCTTCTTCCTGGTTACTTCTTCCAGTTTTTGTTGCCAGCCCTAAAATAGTTCATCTTTTCAAAACTGCTGGCCAGGCAGTGCAGGATGTGCCTGACTTCTAAACTACCTCCTCTTTCCAACACAGTGGTTGAAAAGACACTGTAACTTGCAGTTTGTTAATGTCTTTGTGGGTGTTTTGTGGTTTTCTTGCATGGTGCAAAGAGTAAAAGCTTTGCATCAAGAATTCTGGCAAGCAGAGGGTTTGGTGTCAGGCCCATGTGGAAAAGCTGGCCTTTTGTTTGTGAAAATTTGGGCAACCACCTCTTGCTTTTGGATCTGAAGCATATAGAATTTATTTAGCTTATATTACTGTAGCACAGGGCAGATGTGGTTGCTATCATGTTATTTTATAAAATACAAGAATGGAAAATACAGTTTTTGCCTTTAAGGGCTTGCAATCTGTTCATGAAGTGACAGCAGTGGACACAGAATTGTTTTGTGTGCAATCAGTGATATTAACATAATAATGTGTCTTATTAAACATTTCCTAGGCATGGTGGAGTAGATTTCAGAGAGAATTTCAGATCTCTGAGAAAGAAGGGATTCTGTTTTGCTGGTTTGTGGTTTTATTTGTTGGCTTGCTTTTTTTGTGTTTTGTTTTGTTTTTTTTTAATTTACTGTGCTACAGAAGAATAAAATTGAGAATATAATGAATTACTGCATAGGATTTTAATCTCAAACAATCCAAATTCAGTTGACTTCTGAATTATTTTTTTTTTCTTGAATATCATGTGTCCCATGTCCATCTACTTTTCAAGTTCACATCTTAATTGAGAGGTGAGAAGATCCACTAACTTGACAGGGCAGTAATAGTTGTATGATTCAGATTGTAGTGGACAATATTTTATCTTGAGGAACAGATTTGCAATTTGCTTTTATTTATACAGATAATTATTTTGATCCACTTTATTTTGAAGGCTTATTCCAGTAATTATTTATTTTAGCCTTTAAAGTTGGCATCTAATACAGGGTTAATATCGAGATAATGGAATAAAAATTTTTCAAGTAATTTGTATCAAGGTTATCTTCCAAACTAACTTCCAAGTTCACTTTTGGAAAAGATCTTAAAATTTCATCTCTAAGTAAAAATGTAAAAATCAGTAAAAATTTACTGATGCTGCTATTGATTGGTTATGAAATATTCATATATTATCTATAAGAACAACCCCATGGATCAGCACAGGCTGGGGGCTGATCTGTTGGAGAGCAGCTCTGGAGAAAGAGACCTGGGGTCTAACCACTAATCTTTTAAACTCTTACAGAAGGCTTTTAAATATTAACTCTTGCCTTATCTGAGTGGAAAAGGCACTCTTCTGCTTCAGTTCTGTTTGCTAGTTTAACTATGGATGCAAATCTGTTCCTGACTTGATTTCAGAAGGGATGTCCCTGGTAACTCCAGATGTAAAGGAATCTAATTTTAGGTCCTCATATTCAAGTAATATGAATATAGGAGAGAAGTAATTCTTACAATAAAGTTCTTTTAGCTGGGATGGATTTTCCTAGTAGGATAATTCCTGGAGATTCCCAGAGATTGCTGGAGATTGTGTGAGGCTGACAATGCTGCAGTTATTCCAAAGGAGGTGTCCATTTTTTTACCTTTGAATGCACTATTGTAATAGACTGTACTGTTATTTTGTGTACTAAGCACAATGTATTTGATCACTGGAACTGTTGATTTTTTTCTAATCTTAATTTATAATGTCAGAGGATTAAACTGTTATGAACAGAGTGATTTAATGATGATATAATGTTAGTCATCCTTATATTTCTGTAATTCTTCACCCTTCAGCAGGCTGTGAGATGTTTGCCAGGCCTTCCACTAGGGGTGGATTTATGTTGTTGATGATAAATACTAATAATTCCAAATGGACAAATAAAACTGTTAAAACCCCTTTATTTGTGCAGAGTGCTTCTGTAAATGGGTCTTGGTTTTCTCCAGCAAGCAAGCTGACAGTTTTCCCCATTGGGATTGGTGATAAATATGGTTGGCATTAGCTTAATTGGGTTGAAAGAGTTTTTATTATACTGAATAGGCAATGGTCCTTACTAACAAATATCTCAAAAGCCATATTCATTAGGATTTGTACTGTTGAGAAGACATTTTAGTAGTTAAAAAAAACCAAAACAAAAACAAACCACTTAATACACATTTTGATTCTTTCTGTTTAAGTTTTTTTTTTGGGGGAGAGGGGGTGTTTTGTTGTTTGTAGGATTTATTTTCAGGCATAACAATTCTATTTGAGGGCTAATCATGCAAAACTGCTACTAAGGTTTGGGAGATTTAGCTGAAAAACCTGTTTCTAACTATGGGAGAGTGCTGTATGGTTATACTTTTAAAGTTTAAATAAAGATTATTTGAATATCCTTTTGACTCTAGCTTCAAATGTGCTTTTTTATTTCTGTTCTGTGTTTTTGTTGGTTTGGTTTTTTTTTGTCTTAAGAGCTCAAAGTGGAGGAAGAAATTCCATATGGTTAGTTATGTTTTCCAGACCATTATGCCAGTAGACACTAATTACCTTGAAAATACTGTCTTCCAGTAGCCAGGGGTGTTGTTCTACTTGCAGAAACATTGCATCATCATCAATTATGTTGGTTTCACTACATCAAAAGTAAATTTATAGTGTAGAATTTGAAATGGTAGTGGTTTACTTTTTCTCTTATTGAATCAATTTGATTGTAAGGTAGCTGCAGGTTGGTGTTTTTTTCTCTGACTTACTTGAAGCTTCTCTCCAGAGTCATATCATGCATATTATGAAAATAACCACCATAATTATTGCTGGTTTGGACAATTTCTGCAGCATGGCCAAAGAACAACAGTGCTTGAAAACATTCTTATCCTCACTTGTCTGCTTGTTTCATTTTGGCTTGGCTTTAACCCCCCCTTGTAAGTACCACAGTAAGTATATCCATAAAAATGCAGCTCATGATGGGAGTGGGGACAGAGGTAAGGCTGTAAACACAAAATGCTGAATTTTAAAAGACTTGCTAGGCTTGTGGAAGAATTATCGGGTAGGTAGTTGAAGCTTTTGAGCTTATTATACTTTGGTACTTGATGAAAAGAAATACTATGTGCCAATTAATGGCAGCTTGTTGAACCAAAATGCAAACAGATAATCTAGTTACATAAAAAAGCTCTCTTAAGTAAAGGTTAAATGCTTCTTGTGTGTGGCTGGAACCTTAGCAACCATCCTGCCTCTACTCTTAATGCATGAAAAGTTAACATAAACAAATTCCCCCTGCCACTAGGTATGTTCCTACCATTTATGCTCAAATGTCACCAAAACAATAAAGGTGGTGTTTCCAGAACCTGTTCTCAAGAAGAACCCAAAGCACCTGCCAGCAACTGAGCAGAGGAAAATGTGTTTACAGCAGTGTTGCCAAGACACTTATCTGTGGCTTTCACAGTGACTAAAACAACTCTAAAAACACAATTTTCCCCCTTGAGGAATTATGCTCATATGAGGTTAGAAATAGTTTTGGAAGTCAAACATCAATTTTGTCAAGTAACTTTGCAACTGGTGCATTAAACCTGCCCTCTGCTTTTGCACACCCCTGGACATCTGTCTACAAGGTGAAGATGAAAGTAACCTAAAAGTATTTGTCCAATATTTATTTTTTTAAAAAATAAAACTTCAGCTAGAGCAGGAAAGCAGTCATTTTGGTTTTATTGTGCTCAGGGATACACCAGAAATGCAGAACTGAGTAGAGGCTGGTTCAGTATGGTACTAACTTGGGACTTGGCAAAAGAAATCAGAACCTAGTTTGCTAGGCTGATGTTGCAGAGCCATAGCCTGGGAACCCCTGATGATCTAGGAAGATAACACAAAAATTCATATTTAAAGGGAAAAAACACCAAAACAAAACAAGAAACCCTCCCCCTCACCCCAAGTCTTTCAAACTTCATTTCCCAGAATCAATCACAGAATCATACAATGGCTTGGATTGGAAAGGACATTAAAGATCATCTTGGTCCAAGCCCCTTGCCAGGGGCCAGGACACCTTCCACTAGACCAGGTTGCTCAAAGCCCTGTCCAACCTCGCCTTGAGAACAAACCTTCTCTAATGGTGACAGAAGCTTACAAAATCACTTGTTTGTTCATGCTGAGACATGGCACAGTATAGGATAGGAAGTATTTTTAGTATAATTAAGCAGATGATATATAATGGGCAAAAATTATGTTTTAAATTCATTGTTCTTTGACTACTTTTACAATACGAGGCTTTTTGCCTCAATATAGGAATCCGAGTTGTGAAGTTAATCAGGAGCCAGTGACTTTCCCAGCACTCTTCAATTCATTGCTCTCCCATGGTGCAATCAGAGAGTGGTAAGGTGGCCTTCTCCAGCCTGTATTTTAAGTCTGGAGAAGAGGAGGCTCAGGGGGGACCTTCTTGCTCTCTACAGCTACCTGGAGGGAGGTTGTAGGGAGGTGGG